>BPLR01004528.1:0-10737 GCA_021605095.1 Caerostris extrusa | reverse complement strand
TTATAAGCTCTTCAAACATCCTTCATTCATGACAAAACATTTGGCACTGTTCATTGCAACTCATGGTGGTTTTTATAAAATATATTTGTTTAAAATTGAATGAAATGAGTTTGTTGAAGTGATCTTTGTTTAGAATTGAATTGAAAATGAGTTAATATTAAATAATCGCGTCCCTGTGTTACGTATTGCTTGTGTAAAAGTTATGAATTTATTATTTCTTATTTTTCAAGGTGTTGCATTTCAGATTTCCAACAATATAGTTCCTGAAATTCAATAGTTTTGAACTATATGAATGTATTTGATAAATAATTCATGGAAATTAAAAAGCGATTGTAATCTCTATGTAGACTGAGATTCCTTAGGAAACTGAGAGACTCCTTCTACAAATGGGCTCGGCAATATTTTAACTGGGATTATATAAGGCTTAATAAATATGTTCACCTCACCATGAGTTTAGCAAAGTGGTATTTCTTATTTTAGAAAATCATATATTTATGTATAAGATAAAAGTCTTGAAACCTATTTATTCAATAAATAAAAGAAATAGCAAAACAAGGTTGAATTTTAATTTAAAATATTTCTTAGATTATTTTGCAAATGAAAATATACACTTGCCAGAAAAAGTCAGCGTGCAAGCACATAGCAAATATTCAAGAACGAAAAAAATTATATTTTGAAAATGATAATAATTTCATATTGTATTTATTTTATTCCTTACACAATTCATTAACTTTTCATAACAATTTATGAAATATAACACACGTTGTGTTTAAGAAATAACAATTGAAATAAAAAACTAACACAAATTGCTACCAGTAAAAGTTTGCGTACAAAAATAATAATAATGAAATGTGCAAATCAAACTTCAATTAACTTTAACCACTTGCTCAGTTTTATTAGATAGTAGTTAAAATATTATGTTTTCAAGATTTGTGGCAAGTAAATCACAATGGATTTAAAAGGAAAGGAGATTACTCCTGAAGAAAGAAAGATCATCATTAAACTTAGAAATGAATTCAAAACTCTTCGAAATTGGCAAGATTGTTGGAAAACTCATTCCTCTATCCAAAGAGTGATCAATAATTACAATTCATCGAAATCTATAATCTCAAAGCCACGTTCTGACGTCCATCTAAGCAGACTGCCCGTGAAAAGAGATATGTAAAGAGATATTCGTACGTTTAAATTCACGTATAAGTGCCTTTCAGATTGCAAATGACGTTAGAGAGAGATTTGAAAAAACACCCATGAAGACACCATAAGAAACATTTTGAAAAGGCTGGGTATCATGGCCGTGTTGCTCGCAGGAAGCCACACATATCAACTGTGAATAGGCAGAAGAGTTTACATTTTGCAAATGAGTATGTAAATAAGTCTCCACAATTTTGGGAAAAAGTACTATTCTCTGATGAGAGCAAGTTTTGCATATTTGGCATAAAAAGGACGTAAGCTGGTGTGGAGAAAACAAGGTACGGCTTTTGAGAAGCAGAATCTTGTGCCTACAGTTAAGCATGGTGGAGGTGGTATGATGCTCTGGGTTGCATAACTGCCAACGGCGTAGGTCGTCTAACCTTTATAGAGTCGACATTTAACCATATGGGATAAATCAACATTTTAAAAGAAAATTTGAAACAAAGCGCACAGGACTTGAACCTAGAGATGACTTTTGGTTTCAACAGGACAATGATCCGAAGCACACTGCCCATAATGTTAAGCTCTGGCTTCTGTACAACATCAAAAATCAATTGCATTCTCCTCCACAATCGCCGGACTTCAAAACCCCATTGAGCATTTATGGGACTTGTTGGAGCGAAAAATTCAACAGCACAAGATTACTTCAAAAGAAATGTTAAAGAGAGTGATAATCACAGAATGGAATAACATTTCTTCTGAGGAGACCTCCAAACTTTTCCATTCTATGCCCAAACGATTAACAGAGATTCTCAGACGTGAGGGGTTATCCAAACACCTATTAAAGTTTAGTTGAAAGCCAATGGAAAGTATTTTTTAATCCTTTTTTGCATCTGTACGCAGACTTTTTCTGGCAGCTATTTCTAATATTCCTTATTTTAATTGTTATTTTTTAAACACAAATTGTGTTGTATTTCTTTAATTGTTATTAATTGCTTATGAATTGTGTAAAGAATAAATTAAATACAATATAAAAATTAATATCATTATTAAAACATGATTTTTTTTTTCAATTTTGAATATGTGCTATGTGCTTGTGCGCAGACTTTTTCTGGCAAGTGTATAAATAAAAGTTTTCATTTAAATTAGTTTTTCAGACAGTCATTAAAAATCATTTTTAAAACCAAATTTCAATTAAAGTATAAAAGACTTTTTTTATTTAATTAGAATTTATTATTGATTAATTATTCCAAAGTTTGTAAAACTCTATTTCATTAATAAAATCAGCATGTCATTGCATTGATTACTATATTTTAAAAATTTTGAATCGTAAATTGATTTTATAGCTTTAAAAAAAAATATGTCATTTAATAATAATTAAACTACACACACGGAAACAAACATTTTTAAACAGTCATTAACAAAGCATTTTTAAATCAAATTTCAATTAAAATATAAAAAGACAATTTTTGTTTAACTTATTTATTATTGGTTAATTATTCCAAACTTTGTGAAACTCTATTTCATTAATAAAATCAGAGTTTAATCATTAAATCAGCATCAATTACTATTTTTTAAAAAATTACGCCCCAAATAGATTTTGTTGCATTGGAGAAACTAATATACATCATTTAATAATAATTAATCTACACATATATATTATGTTTAAAAATATTAATTGAAAAAAAAATATTTCAGTCTTATAATTCCAGTCAAAGCATTTATTTATTTTATTTGTATGAGAAAAAAACTGTATAATTTATAAAATTCAAAATTTTAAGTATTTAAAGTAAATAAGTAAAAATTAACCATTTTTTCATCAAGAAAGCTAAATGCAGGCCTTTTCAACATGCATGCAATCATTATGAAACCAACTTGAATCGCATGCGTAACTTCCAACTAAAATCTCTTCGTTTCTCTGTATCATATCTATGTCCCGCTGCAATGCATCTATTTTGTCTTCGAGATTTAATTTTCGTTGGACTTTTTGGCGATTATCTATCATCAATGGCAGAGTGAAGTATCTTTTCAATACATCCTTTAAATTCCTGACTAACCCCTAAAGTAATGAACAATAAGTACAGTTAGAAACTAATGTTAAATATAAAATTTTTATCAATAAAACAAATTATGACATAATTTATTTTAATAAAATAAATAGTGTTTTAAAGAAATTTTCGAAATTTCATAAATAATTTATCATGAACTAGAGGGCCCGTCAGACGTTGCTGCTGTCCAGAAAATAATATATATATATATATATAAAATCCTGGAATCTTATCGCAGCGCCACCTACCGGGCCCAAGTGTGAATCCAAACTATCCAGAGACCTACTTAAACACATACAAAAATTCATCAAAATCGGTCATTGTTTAGAAATTCCAGAGATAAAATCACGTACAGAAGAACCCGATCACGGTGCCACTTATCAGATCCAATTTTGAATTTAAACCCTCCAGGGACCCACTCAAACACACAAAAAAATTTCATCAAAATCGGTCAAACCGTTAGGAGTTCAGTGACAAACACACGTACAGAATAACCCGATTGCAGCGCCACCTACCGGGTCTTATTTTTGAATCTAAACCATCCAGGAACTCAATCAATCACACAAAATTTTTATAAAAATCTGTCCAGATGTTTAAAGGGAGTTCAGTGACAAACACTACAGAAGAACCCGATTGCAAAGTCGCCTACCGGGTCCAATTTTGAATATAAACCATCCAGTTACCCACTCGAACACACACAAATAATGTCATGAAAATCAGCTCAGTGGCAAACACACGTACAAAGATAAAAAAAAAAGGAGTGTAAATAACTGTTTGGAATAAATTGCTACCATAGTTAAAATTTTGCCATGGTCATTCAGGTACAGAGGTCAGAGAGTGTGATGGAGAAATCTTCCTGGAAGTCGTTGGAAATAAAAGCCTTGAATATGTGTGTTGTAGGGCATAAAACCTAAAAAATCAAGCAACGATGATGTCACGATGGTGTGCTAAGTAAAGTATTGATGGTGTCACGATGGTTGGATAAATAAAATCTTGATGGTATCACGATGGTGTGTTAAATAAAGTCTCCATAGTGTCAAGATGGAGTGATAAATAAAGTTTCGATTATGCATTAAATGAAGTTTTGATTGTGTCGCGATTTAAACTGGTGTGTTAAATAAAGTGTTGATGGTATGTTAAATAAAGTCTTAATGGTACCATGATGGTGGGATAAATCAAGTCGCGATGGTGTGATAAAAAAAAGTTTCGATGGCGTCACAATCTCCATCGAGACTTTATTTCTGTATACAAGGACTACATTACATGGCACCAGCGGATTTGAACTTGCATCCTTCTGAACATATGTTCAGCGCTACTGCTACTACAGTGCTACTTAATTTCTTGGGGCTCCTTAATTTCTTTATATAAATTTGAAATTAAAATTATACTCTTATATAAGAGTAACTTTCTTTTAGTATTACATATAGATTTTTTGTTAGTTTTTATTGCTGTATTTTCAAATAAAGCTTCTCTTTGCATTTAATGTAACAAAACTGTTACTTTTTTTCTATTTTTATTAAAACATTTTAAACACTCATACATCTTAAAGAAATAAAATATAAAATGTTTCGATAAATATTTTAAAATAGATGATACCTTTGATGAATAAAAAAAAAAATAATTCTTTTAAAGATAAAAGATTTTTTTTTTCCTGTCATTTTTACAAATTTTCACCTTAAACTTTAAACTGCTAAATATTAAAATATTGTAATTAAAAATCGTTTTAAATAATAATAATAATGAACTGAATGATAAAAATGTAGTAGCCTACTTCTAATATTGCTTGCTTTGATTCCACACTTAAACGTTGCGGCATACAATATATTCTATCAGCATGTATGAATTTACTTAATTCTTCTTTTGAATGTTGAAGACTTTGTTTAATTTTTTCAATATAAGGAGGAACTTTTCCATAATCCTGTAATTAAATTGCTGATAAAATGAGAAGATAACAAAAAAACAGAGCATATATTTATTTAAATTCTAATCAACCACTTTCTCATCAAATAGGAAAATTGCTATTTTTTTATTTAAAAGATTGTCACAATATCAACATAAAATAACAGCTTATTAGTTTAAAGAAACATATTCGCTATAAAAGTATAGCTTGTTGTTTTAACGAGATAAATAATGGAAAAATTTTTTTTTTTCTGTACAAAAATTATGTATTTATTAAAATGAATTTCCAATTATTACACAATTAAGAAAATTAATAAAAAATAGCTAAATGTTTACAAATTTTTAACATGAAGAATTTAAACTGTACTTTTGCATTCGCGAGGTCAAAACCAGGTTCTTCAAAACCAGTTACAACCAAATTTTATTTTAACAAATCAATATGTTTGGGGTTGCAAAGATTTAAAATTTTATTTGGTCACCAAATTTTGCTCGCCACACCACTAATGAAAAAAAAAAAAATCGCCAATTATAGTGCCACGATAGTTTGTGTAAATAGAGATAAAAGGCTGAAATATTGGCGTGACTCCACACAATATTACGTAATACCTTGAAAAAGTTTATTTTCCCCGAAACCAATTAAATTAAATAATAAGCAAGTAAGTAAATAGTATTTAAATTATTACATATTTAAAAAACCTTATTGTATACATTACAATATATATTATACATTACAATTATGTGCATTATAATAATTACTTAAATAATTATTATAATTATTATAAAATACTGAAATAAGGAAGCACCGAATATGAATCTTTTAAACTGTACATTTGCATTAGGGGTGCCACTTCAAGTCAATTGCAACCAAATTATATATGTAATAAATCACAATATTTGTGGTTGCAAAAAATTAAAAATTTGATTGATGGCCAAAATTTCGCTTGCCACACTACTAATGAAAAAAATTGCAAACTATAAGGCCCCGATAGATAGTGTGCAATTTTGCATAATACCTTGATAACATAAAAGTGCAGCTTTTATTTACGAAACCAATTAAGTTAAATAATAATTAAGGAAGTAAATAGTATTATATTTAAGTACATCGATTTGCTGTTTAACACACAACAGTTTTTGCAAATAAAACTTTTTGCATGGTTTTGCTGTTTTTGCAAGTAGTATTCACTTTCTGTCACATGCTATTAAAACAAGTATTAGCCACGTTTATATGTATAATACTTGTTTATATGTTATTATATATATTATACACTTGTTTATATGTTTATATGTTATAATTGTGTTTTTTGTTATAGAAATTAAAATACGTAATTTTTAATTCAGTTTAATTCGTTTTACGTATTTTTAATTCAGTTCACTTCGATTTACGTATTTTTTTAATTCGGTATTTTTCAATTCAGTTTTAGTAAACACTTTTTAATACTTTGATCTCGTTCCTATAGTGATAATGTGGTTTTTTTTTTTTTTTTTTTTTTAAAGATTAATTAAAAACTAATAAGGTAGTTTTAAATTTCATTAAATTTAATTTAATAAATTTTAAAATTAAGATATTAAATAATTAATATCTAATTTAATTTTAATTTAATAATTTTTTAAATTTGGACAACACCATTTTTAAAAAGTTTTCAGTTATCAAAAACGAATATGCATGGAAAATATTTTTCTAAAGACAATTAGAAATAATTACCAATTATTAATTATTAATTATTTTTATACTGTATTATTTTTATTTTTATATTTATATTTAAAACTCTTTATTTTGAATCTATAGATTAGGAATCAACCACAAAAAACTACCTTCTTTTGACTATATTTTGGGACCAAACCTGATTCTTCTACAACAAAAGAATCTCCTTTTCAGTATCAGCTATTTTTCTGTAGTGGAATAGTTGGTGGACTTCATAGCTTGCACAGTATTTTCTTCTATAAAGTTTCGCTTGTCATGCTTCCACAAAATTGATGGCTCTTCTTTTAAATTTGGAAGAGGAGGTTTTGATTTCAATTTTTTGCGACACAAACGTGTCATCGATTTGCTTGATTCTACAAAACAATATAAAAGCAATGAAGATAAAGTAAATTTTAGAAAAATATTCTTTCTCGTTCTGAATTTCATTTAAATTTATTTAAATGAAATTCAGAAAAGCAAAGCTTATTCAAAAACTTTCTTTAAAACACAGAATGCAATAAATGTTCCACAAGAATTTGAAATAAGCAATTTATGAAATTTATTCAAAATTTAAGTATCCGAATAAACTTAATAGAAAGTGTAATAGCAAGTATAATAAATAGTTATGAATTAGCTCTCATCTATTTATGGACGTAAACTGTTTTTTCTGTTTAAGGACGTAAACTGTCCAAAAATAGAAAAAACATTTCATTGCTAAAAATTACAACCAAATAAATCTACTCGTTTTAAAAGCCAGAACATTTCTAATTATTAAATATTTTTCAAACAATTATTGCTTCATAAACAAAAGATATAATTTTTTTCTGAATTACTATTTGAGATTTCTTGATTTTAGAGGAGTTTTCTTTTCCTTTTTATAGATATGGAATTCCATTTATTCTCTTGGGGTGGCACATTTGGAGATGGTTCTCACAAAATATGTGTAACGGTACTTACGTATTAACGCCACCGCAGCAGAAGTTGTGTTAATGTTACCAATAGAGAGCTGCCAATGCGCCAAAATACAGACTGTTTGAATCTATGTTAACTCTATATTGGTGCATTTTCGACCGAAATCCGATTGACGACTTTGTTTTTAAAATAAAGTGTTTGAATTTTGAAAATGTTTTGAATTTTGGAAAGTGTTTTGATTTTAATATATTATAAAAAATACATATATTATACAAATTCATTCAGTTCAGATTAGCTTAAAATTTTTGCACTTTTCAATTTACATTAATTTAGCACATATATATTTTGCGCCAAATGCAATAACCCCTAATGTAGCGAGTCACAATATTAAGTTTGGAATAAAGTTATATGCTTGGCACAGTTGCTACCTGACAAATTGTCAAATCATTGTGTTTGCGGAGTTACTACAGGTGGCGATTTGGCGCCTTATTGGCGGAAACATAACATCATGTTAAAAAAGTAAAAAATGTTCGCATTTAATTTGTTCCGCACACTTGACATAGACTATTTCAAAGATAATGTAACAAACATGACTTTTCTTTTTTTTTTTAAATTCATTGTGTTTTTCAAGTAGTGATAGATACAAACATTTTAATTTTGAGATACTTTTCTGTATTTTTGTAAACAATATACAATTATCTGGTAAATAAACAAATTTTTAGTTAGTTCTAATTAATAATGTTGCTGATTTCACATTAATTTTTCATAATCTTATTTTAATTATTTAAACAATTTTCAGATGTACCAATTAAATTATATAAGTATGTATTATTCAAATCTGGTATTACCTATTTTAGTTTCAGCGGAGTGTTTCTTCAAATATTCTTTTGGCGATTTTGCTAAAGGCGTATGTAGTGGACCCATTGGCCGAGGAATCCAAAGATTTAGTAGCATAATGAAGGCTTCTTTTTGATGCAGAATGGTATTTGACTGGTATCTAAGAATGTGATTATGGTGAATAAAGTATCTAATTTTTCAAAAAAGACTAAATAAACTTTCTTTAATAAATTTGACATTTGCCATCAATTAATAACATATTCCATATACTTTTCCGTTAGCAGGGTGCCACAGCATGTGGCAAAATGGCAGATTTTTAGATTTGGTGTCAAAAACTGTTTTTATCAAAGTGCGCCAAGTAACAGATTGCAATTTGTAGGAGGTGAGAGTGAATGGCAAACAGATATTAGAAACACGAGATGCCACATTTGACAACTTATCGCCCAGCTGGCACCAAAAAGTCGTGCCAAATCCCACAACCAATACTCTGCTATTTGGCCACATGCTGTTTTCGTACGAATTGCAAAATATAGTTTACATAACCTTTGCCTGATCGCACACATTTTTAATGGAATCCAGTTAGCAGCACAATACCAATACTATAGCTAGTTAGAATATTATAGCTCTTTCGTCGGCAAAATGTTATTTACATGAAAAAATAATCATACAATGCATATGCTCAAAATAAAAAATAAATGGAGCAATCGATAAACTGTCAAATCCTCCATCTTTTCTCAAAATAGTTTTTCTCCTAAACAAAGGAATCATTATGTCATTAATTGGAATGTATGATAAATATTAATTAATTAATAGGAGTATCTTAAGAATTTAAAAGTAATTAAAACCCGAAAAGAAACTCTAATTCTACAGGTTTGGGAAAAGTTTTAGTTGTGGAATGCAGTTTAGCCCCTAACATTGACGGCGAGTTTTTTTTTTTCTTTTTTTTGGAGAAGAAAAGTGAGCCAAATCTAATGGCATCTAAATTTTCAGTACTGTGGTTTATTTTGAAGATAGGAACAACATGACTATTGTCTAACAAATTTGGTAATTTTCAAATGGTGCCATTGTTGCTCTTTATTTTTGCATGAGTGCAAAAGGTTTCAGACAAAATAAACATGATTTTCGATCAGACAAAGCAATTGATTGTCAAAAAGACACAATTAACATGTTCTCTTAAATATGAACACAGCTCTCAATGTGCTCTATATTTTGAGAATCAGCAAAAAGGAAATTTTTTCTTCCAAATATCTGGAGATTTTTACTCAAATTTTTAAAAAGGATTTCCGCAATAACCAAAGGACAGAGGATCTTATTCTTACATTGGGTCTGACTTTTCGAAATTCAACCACAAATGGATGTTTCTTTTGCATTCTAAGGTTTAGAATAAAAAATCATTTTCAGTATTAGAATCTGAGCTAAATACAAAGTAGAAATTTAAAAATCATTTTTAAATAAAATAAAAATAATGCCAGGTTGCAATGAAGTATACGATTGCTTAATTTTTGAAAAGGAATTGTTTACTTTTTATGGATACTAATATTCATCAATATCAGAGAAAAGCAGTAGAGTTATTTTAAATACTATTTATTCCTTTTCGTTATTTTTAAATGCTCTATTGAAATTTGTATCTACAAGTCTGTTTGTTTTGGACAATGGAATTTGTGTTTTACTTTTCAATTTTTCTCCTTATTGTTTTTGGCGAGATATCACGTGAAAAATGTCTTTTAACACACAAAAGTGTACCAGAAAATAAACCCACTGAATTGAAAACTTTCTCCAGTTTTTGAAATTTCACTTAGGAATTTCCAAATTGTATCTACTATATGAAAAACGTGATTCATAAACACTACCTCAGGTACTTTAATAAAAATTTATAAAAAATTGAAGATCAAGCTACAAATAAATGGTTTATAGAAATAAATTGATTTTTTTATTTGGATAAAGAAAACAATAAATAAATAAAATAAGTGAAATTCGCAATCGTTTCGGCATGATATGCAAGTTACCCATAAAATTTAGAGTGTACGTAAGAACAAAATGCATAACAACAATTTTAAGCGAAAAAGAAAGAGAAGGGTATAAGCAAGGTAAATAAGTCATTTTTACACTTACTTACAATGCAAATAAGTCATTTATATGGTAAATATAGATCCATTTTCAGGCAATAGATTATGTTCATCAGTTGTTCAAAATTGAAAAAAAAAGAAACAGGGTAGCAAATACGTAACT
>BPLR01004527.1:0-76089 GCA_021605095.1 Caerostris extrusa | reverse complement strand
ATATAAATAACCTAGCAAAACTAATATTTATCAAAATATTCTTGCAAATCTTGAAGAAACAGTAATAAAGATATTGAAGAAACATCTAAATTTTTATTTTTGTACATCGAAATATTTCTTATACATTTTAGGATTTTCTAGAGCCATTTAAGATTAGATCTTCAAAAAATTGCTGTTTTTTATCCCACTTGGTCGACAGCAATATCTAGACCAAGTCCATAAACCTTGTGGCAAAACGCATGAGTCATGATAACAAGTAAAAATGCAGCTTATTTTTGTTCTTGACCGGGCGGCGCAAAGACAAAAATTTAAACAACAAAAAATTTTTTTAAATATGCATGAATTTTAGGATTTCTTAGAGCCATTTAACATTAGATCTTCAAAGAATTGTTGCTTCTTATACTTGGTTGACAGCAATATCGATTCAGATATTGCTGTCAACCAAGTAAGTGCACCAAGTCCATGCACCCATGTGTCAAACCGACGAGTCATGATGAAGGATAAAGCATCTTTTTTGTCCTTGCAGTTCAAAGACATGGGGTACCCGAAGGAAGAAGTATGACTTAAACCCATCCAGTTATACCCAGGACACTGGACTCATTTAGTCGCCTTTACGACATGCATGAGTTACATTGGCTATTCTAATCAAACCAACACAGTCCGGATTAAACTTATAAAGGAGTTATTGTTAGCTATGATATTTGTTGAGCATTTAATGTTTATTTACAAAAAGTGAATGCATAAAGTTTGCTTACATTAAAAAAGTCGTACATTTGTTTGATACGACTTTATATGTTGCTTTGTGAGTATATTGTTTAATGAGTATGTACCAAGAATACATACTTAGATTTTAAGTATGACGTATGCTAATGTAACAAGAAAATGTATTTGGGGACACCATGTTTCTTTCATATGCTGTAATAATTGAAAAAATCGTTGACTTAAAAGTTTAGACGTTAAATAAAATTATATTGAAATAATTAAAATGTTGAGTAAAAATTGTAATAACAAAGAAAAGATTAAAATTAAAATTTGTTCTAAGAATTTTGCGTAAAATTAAATTTTTGTATAATTTTGTATAATTTATGTCAAGGAAGATGAAAGAAAAAAGCAATTCATTTTGAAGTTTTGTTTTTCAAGTGGTTATTAAACTTATCGCAGAAAAATTCCATAATTAAACTAATAAGTTTTTATTTCAAATCTGCTTAAGTTACATTTCTAATTAAGCCAGAAATAATTAAAAGTGTTCATCGCTAACTAAAAAACTAAAGTTTATTTTTGAAATTCTAAGCAATACATTTTTATTTTAAGTAATAAGCACAAACTGGATTAAATATTGTTTTCTAAAAATAGACTCACATCTAATATTTTCTACTATGACTAGTTGTAAAAAAATTCACTAATAAATTGATTGTAAGTTTAGGGATTTATTTTCTTTCTAATATAATCTGGCAATTAATCAGAAAAATAAATAAAATAAAAAAAAGAATGAATCGTAACTGGGGAATTGAAGTATCAAGAGAAATAATCTTGTCTGCTTTGAAATATTTGAAAGCATTTTATAATTTTTTTTTTAAGGGGGAAAAATTGAAAGAAATTTAGAAAATAATCTTATTTTTAGAAAATAATTTTGTTGAAACAACTGGTTTTAAGACGACCAATCTCAACAAAGTTTGGTTTAATCCTAGAAAAGGTATTTCGAATTAAATAAACTAAATTAAAATTCTTCCATTCTTTATACTTAAACTTTGTAAAAATATTTTAAAAAACATACTTAATTAAAAAGTAATAAATTGATTTCATGCTTTAATAGTATAATCATTCCCAATATTTTTATTTTTATTTTTCAAGATGTCTTTATTTTAAAATAATAAGATATCAATGTTTAGAAATTGTGGACATTTTATTTGCAGTTAGAAACACAATTGCGCCAGTGCAAATTCTTATTTAATTAAGTATATCTCAACTGATTAAAAAATATTTTATATAAAGTTGATACAATTTAAAAAACCAAGAAAAATGTACTTGCATTTGCAAAATATTATAAAATATTAAATTTAGTTAATTGAAACTAGTGAAAATTGTTTATTTATAATTAAGCCAGATAAAATTAGATTAATTATATGAAAAGTAGCGAAAGTGAGAAGTAACATATTTTAACTGCCTTTTTGAAGTGTTTATGAAATAATTAAAATGAATTTCTCATTAACTAAGAAATGAGAAGCATTAGTTTATTTAATTAACCAGTTACACTAATTAAAATTTATTATTAATTTTTTATGTTCTACATACAAAATCATTGATTTTAGAGAACTTTAGAAAAATAAAAAGCATGCTTTAATCTATTTATTTTTTTAATTAATTATTTTTTTTTTGTATTTTTATATTATGATTAACAAATTTAATTTTGGTTTTAAACCATATTGACTCTAATGCTACTTTTTCACCCCAAGAATTCAGTCTTTGGTTGAAATTATAGTGTTTATTGATTATATTATGTTTATTTGATGATTTATCATACGAAAAGGATATTTATATGATGAAGAATAAACTATAATTTATTATATTTTATTCTATTTTTTTATATATATTTTTAAATTATTTTCTTTTTGTTATGCTTAAAACAGGTTTTTTTTCAGTATTTTTGAATATAAATATTTTTGTATTCAAAATACGGAAAAGTTAAGTTTTACATGCTACATATATTTTTCTGTAAAAGTATGACGATTAGTTCCTCTATAAGAATGATGAAAATCTGAAAAAATAGCACATTCTACAAAATTTTTTATTATTTGAAGTTTATTTTTATTATTTGAAATTTTTATTATTCGTTTGTTAATTTTTTATTATTTCATGCTTAAAATATTTTACATATTAAAGCATAACTTTTGTCTTTAATTGAAAAGAATCAATTTACAGTAAAAAAAAAAAATATTACACTTTATTATACAAGAGTATGTATGCTTAATATATTAAAAACAAATTTTTTTAAACTCAGAATAATTTTATAACATATAAAACAATATATTAAAAAAAATAATGATATATATCATTATGTATAATTATATAGACAAAGCATATGTATATTAATTAATTCCCTGTCACTATAGTCCATGTTTGACCATGGCCGTCTGCCTGCATATTCCAAAGTAGGAGATGTTTTCGTTCTATGGGCTAGGGTTGTCAGCCCTATGCTCAACACTCTACAGTCATATTAGACTCGGTCATATTAGACCATTACCTGCTGTTTAAAGGATTCGAACCACTACAAACATCCATGGCCACTGCGTGCAGGCGCTAGTCACTCGCTATCAGGTCCCAAAGCCTATGTTAGACCATTACCTGTCACTATAGTCCATGTTTGACCATGGCCGTCTGCCTACTGCATATTCCAAAGTAGGAGATGTTTTCGTTCTATGGGCTAGGGTTGTCAGCCCCCTATGCTTACAACATTAAATTAATAATGTAACAATGTAAGTACAACAATTAATAATGTAAAAGTACAACATTAAATTAATAATGACTACAATATGTAATTGTCTTTTTCAATTTATGCAAATTTTCTTATTTTTTAAAGTTTCTTATTTATTCATTTTTAATTTCATTAAATATTTATCAAATATTTTCTAACTGTCTCAAAATCCGTGACTTGAATTTTTATCCTTGAATACCTGGTGCTTATAACAATGCAAAACATGCATATTCTCTTATATACTTACAAGTTATATTGCCCATGATATAAAGATTTGCACAGAAAATGTCTGGAAAGAAAAGTTTGAATAATATTTATATTGTCTGATAATAGTTGATATTAAATTGAATTTAATGTAACTGTTTTGTAAGGAAAGTAGAAAAAGAAGCCAAAGAAGTCCCTTGTTATTTTGACTAGAATATAGAACGCATATAAAACTCTAGAACTCATATTCTAGACTAGAATTGTCTAGTATATGACGTAAAAATGCTTTTAAAAGTTACTTGATGTGGGTTACTCGAAGAATGTAAAATTAATTAAGTGACTTCAAATAAGATAAACAGAGAAGATAAAACGACTTCTATGCATTTAAATGTTGATTTTTCAAGAAGCATGCATTTCAGAATAAAATCAAGTAAAATTTGAATTTTAAATTATACTTTAGTTTTTATACATCTGCAATGTGTGTTATATTAATTTTTTTTTTTTTTTTGTTTTATAGTAGACACAATGTCTTTCAGCATTGTAGAATTGGATATTACATACTTCAAATTAGATATAAAGGTGATTTACAAAGATATCTATAGTTGAACTCAGAATTCCTTTACTGGGATTGAAAGAAAGAAGAAAAACTTGGAATATATTGGAAGAAGAACCCAAAACATACACATAGGAATCCAATAATGTCAGTAGATCCCACAGAACTTTGCGAAAGATCACGCTATGAAAATGTGTTAGTAAGTAGTTTTATTTGAAAGAAGGTGGTGGTTGAATTTATAATCTCATTTTCTGAAGCATGGGGCCTGAATGGCCGAGTGGCTAGCGCTCTGGCACTCGGTACCACAGGTTTTCGGGTTCGAGTCCGGCGGTGCCATGGATATGTGTAGTGGTCGGAATCCACTTTAAACCGTAGGTCCTGGTCCCAATAGGATCGTTGAGCGTTGCGGGGGCATTGTCACTCTGCGTCCGTGGCTTATCTTCAAGTTACACGCGCCCCTGGGTAATGCAAAGTGAGTAACGTCTATGCAGAGCTTGCCTTAAGGCATACAAGACGTCCATGCCTGTTTGCCAGCTGCATTGGAAAAAAAAAGAAAAACAAAATTCTGAAGCATATGTGGAAAAACACCTATGAGGCTTAAGGTTCGAATTCATGCAGTGTCATGTACGTTTGTTAGTAGTTCGGAATTCACGTTAAACTGTAAGTCCCGGTCTAATTAACCCAAAGTGTGTGTTGCCTCATGAATAAATAGCTCCACGTGCAATATATGTAACAAAAAGAAGAAAAATCGAAGTCGAAGCCGGCGCCCGATAATGTAAACATCTATCTGTGTGGGCGGGAGCTGACTGGAGGGAGAATAAATGTAACACCAGTAGTGTGCTTTTGGTTTTCGAATAAAAGAGACGTGTAAAAATAATTCATATTTCAAAAATGTTCATTTAAACATTACATAGTTTCAAAATGATCATGTATGATTGATATAAGTTTCAAAAGAAAAAAAAAAAAATTAAAATACGAATTTTACTATATTCATTTATGATAACTAATAACAAAAACCAAGAAATGAAGAACTAAGGCTAATGGTCGCATTTTAAACTATAAACCAAATGTATCAAAATTTATATTTAAGTACTTGTCATCTTTACTTCCACCCAAACGCCATCAATCCATTCGCCAGGGGTCCATTCGCATCCCCTTCAGGTATTAATATTCATCAGAAACTACCGGAGTTTCAATCGGGAGAAAATCGTGTTTAATTATTTACGTTTAGGATCATGGGCGAGGGAGAAAGATTGTAGAGTGCCTAGAGAGGCCAATTATCCTGAATAATTAGGGCAGGGATTCACGCTCTGCCTGTGAGAGTGCGCCACCTGTCTAGGGGAAGGCTGTTTGTGCATTTGGGAGACATTGCTGGTCTTTTGAGGGGAACTGGGCGCCAACGGGGTCATTACAAGCCCATCCGTTTTAGTCGGAATAAATCTATTTTACGGTTTGGGGCGCTTTTGTTAGGGATTAGGGATAGCACTGGTGTAAGGGACTTAATTTAAGATGATTATGTGATCATTGCTATTTGTTATTTTGAAAATTATTAGTAGAAATATGAAGGTATTTTTATTGATATTTAACAGAAAGGAATTGAGTTTTTAATTAATAAATTACAATTAATATTTATCTTAATTTTTTAAACGAATATGTTTGATTTATTTTTATCTTATTTTTGTCACCTGTTTTAATGGCTTTAGAGTCGATTAGCCTAGTTTTTGAAGCTAATATATGTATGTATGTTGCTGTGAATAATTTAGGAACTACGAAATCTAATTTTGGCTTTTAATTTCCTCATGAGCTAATATTTCTCCTGTAAAAAAATAGCGCTCTGGCACTCGATGCGGCAGGTTTCGATTTCGAGTCCCGGCAGTCTCATAAATGTTTGTAATGGTTTGGAATCCACGTTAAATTGTAAGTCCCTGTCTAATTAGCCCAAAGTGTGCAAAAATAACCTTAGAGCGACAAACCAAACCAAACCTTAGATGCCTAAAGTCATTACACTGAGAATTAACTTACAATATAACTGATAGATTGCTTACAAATCAACATATAAAATAATTCATGTTTCAAAGATGTTAAGGTCAACATTACATAGATTCAAAATGATAGAGCAGGTGTTATTGATATAAGTTTTTAATGAAAAATAGTTTATAATACGAATTTATACTACAACAATTCATAATTACTAAATAAAACTTATTTGAAACAAAACCAAGTTCTGTAGAACTAATGCTTTCACGAATGAACATGGGCTCATTCTAAACTATAAAACAACTGTTTTCAGATTCAGATTTAAGTACTCTTCAAACATCTTGACATCTTTACTTCCCCACAAACGCCATCAATAGATTCTCCCGGGGTCCATCTGCACCCCCTTCAGGTATTAATATTCATCAGAAACTACCGGGGTCTCAATCGGGAGAAAATCGTGTTTAATTGTTTACGTTTAGGATTATCGGCGATGGAGAAAAAGATTGCAGTGTGCCTAGAGAGGCCAATTATCCTGAATAATTGGGGCAGAGATTTGCGCTCTGCCTGTGAGTGCGCCACCTGTCTAGGGGAAGACTGTTTATACATTTGGGAGACATTGCTGGTCTTTTGATGGAACTCGGCGCCGAAGGGGTCATTATAGGCCCATCCGCTTTAATCGCAATAAATCTATTTTACGGTTTGGGGCGCTTTTGTTAAGGATCAGGGATAGCACTGATGTAAGGGACTTAATTTAAGATGATCATGTGATGATTGCTGTTTGTTAGCTTATAAATTATTAGTGCAAATTTGAAGGTATTTTTATTGGATTTCAACAGTAGGGAATTGAGTTTATAATTAATGTATTGCTATTAAAATTTATCCTAATTTTTTAACGGATATATTTGATTTCAAGTTAATTTATTTTTACTATATTTATGTAATATATTTTAATGGTTTTAGAGTCGATTAGCCTAGTTTATTAGCTAATATGTTTATGTATGTAGCTGTGAATAATTTAGGAACTACCAAATCTTAATTTTGGGGTTTTTCCATATGGGTCTATTTTTTTCCTGTTTAAAAAAAAATACCTAATTTTTAATACCCTAATAAATAATACCTCTGTTGCTCGGTGCCACTAGTTTCGAGCTGGAGTCAGGCGACACAATGGATGTTTGTAGTGGTTTGGAATCCACTTTAAATCGTAGGTCCCGGTCTAATTAGCCCAAAATGTGTACAAAATGACCGTAGGGTGACAAACCAAACCAAACCAATGATGCTTAAACTTATTACACTACGAATTAACTTATAATATAACTGATAGATTGATTACAAATGAATATATATAATAATTCCTGTATCAAAAATGTTCAGTTAAACATTACTTAGTTTCAAAATGATGGAACATGTATTATTGATTTAAGTTTTGAATGAAAAATTCAAAATAACGACTTTTATTATATCAATTCATGATAAATAATAACTTATTTAAAACAAAAACCTAGAACTGGAGAAATACTGCATTTAAACTAACATGATCGCATTCTAAACTAGAAACCAAATGTGTTCAGATACAGATTTAAGTACTTTTCAAACATCGTGACATCTTTTTACTTCCCCCCAAACGCCATCAATAGATTCTCCCGGGGACCATCTGCACCCCCTTCAGGTATTAATATTCATCAGGAACTAGCGGGGTCTCATTCGGGAGAAAATCGTGTTTAATTGTTTACGTTTAGGATTATCGGCAAGGGAGAAAGATTGTAGTGTGTGCCTAGAGAGGCCAATTATCCTGAATAATTGGGGCGAGATTTACGCTCTGGCTGTGAGAGTGCGCCACCTGTTTAGGGGAGGGCTGTTGTGCATTTGGGAGACATTGCTGGTCTTTGGATGTAACTCGGCGCCAACGGGGTCATTACAGGCCCATCCGTTTTAATCCGAATAAATCTATTTTTGACGGTTTGGGGCGCTTTTGTTAAGGATTAGGATTGCACTGATGTAAGGGACTTAATTTAAGATGATTATGTGATCATTGCTGTTTGTTATTTTGCAAATTAGTAGTTTATATTTCAAGATATTTTTGTAGTGACATGTAACAGAAGGGAATTCAGTTTTTAATTAATGCATGCAATAAAGATTTATCTTAATTTTTTAAACGAATATATTTGATTTTAAAATTAATTTATTTTTACTGTGTTTATATGATCTACTTTAATGGTTTTAGAGTCGATTTGCCTAATCGTTGGTGGTCGATTAATCGACTGATTTGTCGATTTTTTAAGCTAATATATTTAAGTATGTAGCTGTGAATATTTTATGAACTATGAAATCTTAATTTTGGGTTTAATTTCCATGTGGGTCTTTTTCACCTGTTTTCAAGAAAAATACCGCTCCTTCGCTCTGTGCCACTGGTTTCGTGCTCGAGTTCAGGCGGTACCATGGATGTTTGTAGTGGTTTGAATCCACTTTAAACCGTAGGTCCGGGTCTAATTAACCCAAAATGTGTATAAAATGACCGTAGAGCGACCAAGCAAACCAAACCTATGATGCTTAATATGTTAAGCTATAGGTCTCAGTATGATTAGCCCAAAGTGTGCAAAAAATAACTGTAAAACCACAAACCAAAAATTGATGTTTAAACTTATTATATTAAGAGTGAATTTATAATATAAGAGATAGATTGATTACAAATCAATATACATAATGATGCAATGTTTATTATATCAATTCAAGATGACTAAATAAAATTTATTTGAAACAAAAACCAAGAACTGGAAAACTAATTCATTTAAACTACCTGATAGTATTCTAAACTATGAAACAAATGTTTTCAGTACTTGTCAAACATCTTGTACTTGTCAGTACTTGAAACATGTTTTCAGTACTTTTCTAGATTTAAGTACTTTTCAAACATCGTGACATTTTTACTTCGCCCAAACGCCATCAATATATTCTGCATCCCCCTTCAGGTATTAATATTCATCAGAAACTACCTGGGGTCTCAATCGGGAGAAAATCGTGTTTAATTGTTTACGTTTAGGATTATGAGCGAGGGAGAAAGATTGCAGTGTGCCTAGAGAGGCCTATTATCCTGAATAATTAGGGCAGAGATTTGCGCTCTGCCTGTGAGAGTGCACCACCTGTTTGGGGAAGGCTGTGTTGTGCATTTGGGAGATATTGCTGGTCTTTGGATGGAACTCGGCGCCGACGGGGTCATTACATGACCATCCGTTTTAGTCGGAATAAATCTATTTTACGGTTTGGGGCGCTTTTGTTGAGGATTAAGGATAGCACTGATGTAAGGGACTTAATTTAAGATGATTATGTGATCATTGCTGTTTGTTAATTTATAAATTATTAGTAGAAATCTGTAGGTATTTTTATTGATATTTGACAGAAGGGGGATTGAGTTTTTAATTAATGTATTACAATTAAAATTTATCTTAGTTTTCTAATGAATATATTTTATTTCAAAGTTAATTTATTTTTACTATATTTATGTGATTTATTTTAATATTTTTACAGTCGATTAGCCTACCTTATAAAAAAAAAAAAAAAATTTTTAAGCTAATATATTTATGTATGTAGCTGTGAATAATTTATGAACTACAAAAATCTTAATTTTGCAATTTGATAGATTACCAGAAGTTGTGCAACTACATAAAGTAAGTTTTGTTATAAATTTGAATAGTTTTGACTTTAGAGAATTCCTTAATAATTTTCATTAATCTTACTATAAAAATATTTCAAAATGAAATTAAGGTTTTGTGAATTAGTTAATGAAATTTATTTGTATGTTGTTGAATGTAAGGAAGATGATCTTTGTAACAAATGAACAATATTATTTCAAATTGGAGGTACATTTTTTTTTTTGTTCCCTGTGTTAATGACTTTTTTTATAAGACTTAAAAGGATTGATATAGGATTACTTTAAAAGAGGGTCCATTTTTATTATTAGTTATCAAATATTTTATAACATAATTTAAACAGGAGATGCATTAAATTTGTAAAAATCACAAACAAATTTATTTTCAAATTAATACACCTGAGAAAATAATTATTAAAATTTTAATGAATCAGGAATCAGTTTTATTATTAACTAAATTGGAGAATGTAAATTTATTTGTATTTCATTTTCTTATTTAAAAATAACATTTCTGTACAAATAAATGAAAACTGAACCAAATATATCGAAAGATATTTTATTTCAGATTATTGAATAGAACTAGGAAATATCACTTTTAATTTCTTCGCACATAATTATTAATTAAATTAGCAAACATTTATTTTATATTGAATTATGTCGTCGTTGTTGTGCATTTTATAATAACATGCATTATTATGCATTTATTATATTTTATTTAAATTGCAAAGTCTAGTTGTTAATGGTGAACTTTTATAAAAGTTGAATACTTTTGAAGTGCGGACTAATTAACTGAAGTAATTTATACTTTTTATTTTTATTTTATGTATATTGCGTTCAATAAATTGAGGAAAGTACTAAGTTTATTATTATTTTAATACGTCTATTTTAACGAGGAAAAAGGTATAACTTTTGAACTCGAAATATAATGATTCATTTTTAATAATAAGCTCCATTTTAATTGTGAACTTCGTATCAATTTTAGATTATTTTATGTATAATATTATATTGTAGTTGAGACATTAAGAGCCTATGTATTTGAGAAAAATTAACAACATTTTCATCTGGTTTTGAAAAACAACAATTAAATAGATATTGATTGTTAGTGTGAAGATTTTTAATATCAACACTCTTTCTCAAAGCAGTATCACTAGCACTAAAGAATCGTACATCTTCTTATACCTACTGTTGTTGTAGTGTCTAATCCTCAGTGTTCTGCAGAGCTGAACGGACATCCCATGAGAAGTCTTGGCATGGATGAATGGAAAGGGGTCAACTTCTGTTGTAATGGAGCATTCGTAGGTAAAAGTCTGAGTTGGCTTCGTGTTGATGATGAAGAAGGAGGCAGTGCCTACCACGTACTTACGTATCGTATGGGAGAAAATCAGGAAAACTTCCAACAAGTAGTCCGGCTAACGAGGAAAGACGCTGAACATTTCAAACACCATCTTAACCGAACACTTCGTTTCTGAAATAGTGTTTACCGTCATCGGATTGAACCTCAGCCCGTACATTTTCACTGAACCATGAGTTTGGCCTTCTAATACCTAAAGTTGAGAACTAGTTAGTTCTGAGATATAAGGTTAAGCAGTAAAGTCCAATTAAGGATTCAATCTATATTGCTTCAATCTATTTTGTGTTGTGATTTCTTATCACAGTATTAATGCCCGACTCGTGGCTCAGTGGCAACGTGTGCCACTGGTGAGCATTAGGACCGAAGTTCAGTTCACTGACGGCTCTGTTGTAGACATTGTTTCAAAATACGAGGAGACTCGATGACGTTTGTGATTTCAGCATCTTCCCTCGTGAGTAGGACTACTTGTTGGGAGTTTTCCGGTTTTCTCCCATACGATACGGGATAGTTCCCCTTAAAGGACCTGACTGAAGGCACTGCCCTCTTTCTTCAGCGACACGGAGCCAAATCAGACTCTACCTAGTGCTCCAACAACAGAAGATGCCTTCTCTCCTTCCATGAGAACACACGGGTTCTTGGACTTGGTCTAGATGTCGTTGCCTACCAACTGGGATAAGAAAAAAGTATTACTTAAAAATTTTTTTAGGAAGTTACTTTATTATTAGAATGATATTTTATTAGCATAATGCATAGCTTTCGCTGTGAATATCTTCCCTGTGAGCTTCAAACATCAATTAAACTAGTGTTTCAGTGACCTTTACGCTGTTGATGAATGAATAACTCGATTCATATTCAGAGTCGTCGGTGTAGTAAACCTCCCGAGTTGTATAATGAAGCACAGGACCATAAACTGGAAGGGGTAATTTATAATTCTCTGGTGTGTTGCGGATTTCGGTACTGATAAACCGCAATCAAATAAAGTGTTTCTCCCCTTTCATATTCACGCCAAGTGCATACAAAGTTATTCAAAGGACATAAAGACTCGGTTTATGGTCCTTGCCATGACAGAAAATAGCCCAATCTATTTCTTACAAGGCTTCATGTAATTACATAATAGTCATTTGCACAAGCAGGATTTATGGACAGTTCTCAATTGCCAACATGTTATTAAAAAGTGTCATTTTCTTTAAATATGATTCATTTCTTCTTTGTACATCATAATAAGTAATCATATTAATTTAACATTAATAAAATAAAAATTTTTATCAATAATTGTTTTATTTTCAATATTTTTATAAGAAATGGGGGTAGTGAAAAAAGTTTTGATATCACCATAGGAATGAAAATAAAGTGCATCATTTTTGATATCTTATAATTTTTGGATGTGTGCTTAAATGTTTGAAAAGGAAATATTCTCAATCATAGATTTGCATTGTGTAAAACAACGTTTAAAACCACTTTTATTTTCAAAAAAATAATAAATAATAATTTTAATATGATTGAATATATTATTTAGAACTTCTACATTGAATATATGCAACTATTTTCTTAAATTGAATAAAAATGAGACTTTAAATATTTTTCAAGTACAATTTTTTTATTTATCGAGTAAATAACAATGTATGCTAAATGCGCTCTGTCGAAATAAAACAATTTGCAAATATAGCCAAATCAAGGATTTTGGTTAAGAAGATTGGCGAAATATTTGACAATTGTAAATCTTTCGTAAATTTTCTAATTGTTTATTAAGTTAGTACAAGTTAGGTCCGGATGCCCATGTGGTCTTAATTCAGTGTTGTTTCTTGGTTGAAACTGAATTAATTCTTTAAATAATAACTAAAATTTTAGCTGTCATATTTATTAAAATTTCAAAAGACAGTACTGCACAACTGCAACACATAACACAATTATATAACTTACATTTACAAAATCGTTTTATAAGTATGTCCGTTAAAGGTCTCTATATTTTCCGTACTACCTGAAACTCTTCACTCCACCCCGCGCACTCCCTTTCCTCTTTCTCCCTCTCCCATTATCGGTTCCAAAGTCTAACAGACAAAGAAAACGCGTCCAAAGTGTAGCGTAAGGGAAGATTTGTCACTCTTGAACGCTTCCCCGTAGACTATTTATTGCGGGAAGACATGGTGAATCCTTACTTAGCACCTCAGCACAAAAAGATTTCTGGATGCAAAGAGCTATAAAACTTCAATAAAGTGACAGTTGAGTCAGTCATTTCGTGCCTTGAATTAGAACAAATTTGGCTGAGATTTTATCAGCTATAAATCTGCGAATCTTCTGCTGCCTTTTTTGTGACTTTTATTTAATAATTTAATATTTAATAAAAAAAAAAAACTGCATTGAAAAGTAACATGTGCTTTATTTTCCCTGCGATTTCTTTAAACACAAAGAAACGAACAGAATCTGGAATTATTATTTTTGTCACAATATCTAAATAATTCTTGTGTATTCAGATTCAATATTGAAGCATTTCTGAATCTTCAATCGAATTATCCAAGAAATAAACTCATCTTACAATGGAAAAAAAAAGCCAATTCAATTGTATTATCGTGATTTCATCCATTCTTATTGATAATAACTTCTAATAACTAAATAATAATTAAATCTTTTCTTTTTATTCCATATACATAACATCATTTGTTGCGCCTTGTTTAAATATTTTGGAATAAGTATAATCTTGAAAACATATATATATTTTTCGAAATCTTTCAAAATTTCTTGTTGCATTGCCATTTCAGAATAAATTTAAGCCATTGTTTTGAAGTATTAATCTTTAAATGTAGCACTAGCTAATGACAAGACAGCGTTGTCTGTGGGACCTATTGAATGGTTAACAGTCAGGTGGGAGCTATCCAGACTGACATTTGTTCCAGACTGACATTTGTAATTTAACCGAGATAATTGTAAATATGAATTCGTCCTAAGTGTAATAATTGCATATCGTGTTGAGTGTGTTCTAATTAAATTTGTTAGTACTATCCATTGCTTCATTATTGTAGAAATATTTCTAAAATGTGGCGTTCCTTTTAATTTATATGCCTATCTATAGGGAAAATTCTCAAATTTTCTTGTTTATTTAAAAATTTTGAAATTTATATTTTAGTGGAATATAACTGGTATATAAAATTATAAATTTGAAAAAAAAATGTTTTTTATACTAGAATTTAAAAATGCCCGACTCGTGACTCAGTGTCAACATTTGCCGCTGGTGGGTGAGATTCATTCCGCTGAAGACTTTGTTGTAGACACCGTTTCAAAACCGAGGAGACTCGATGACGTTTGTGATGTTCAGTATCTTACCTCGTGAGTCGGACTACTGGTGGAGTTTTGCGGATTTTCTCTCGTACGATACGCGAGATAATTACCCTCTAAATGTTCTCACGGAAGGCACTGTCCTTCTTCTTCAGCCACACAGAGTTAAGTTACATCAAGTATGATTTGGTTCCGACTCGAAAGAAGGTGGATAGTGCTTTTCGAGTGGACTTTTTGATTTAACTACCATATAGTTGCGTATCGTTTGGGAGAAAATCCGGAAAACTTCCATCAGATAAACTGACTAACGAAGCAAGATGCTGAACATCGCAAATGCCATCGAGTGTCCTCATATTTTGAAACAGTGTCCCCAACAAAGTCACCAGCTGATTGAACCTCTGCCTTAATGCTCATCAGCGGGCACATTACCATTGAGCCACGAGTCGGACACATTTAAATGTTAAATTTATATATATTTGTATACTTAAAATTCCTACGATAATTATTAGAATCTTATTGAAATAAAATTAATTTAAAATATCAGTTGATACCAGTTAGTTCCAAAAAAAAAATCCATCTAGAATTTGCAACTTATTTTACTCAGCATTATTTGAAATACTTATTTTTATTGTGACCAGTACTATCGATCAATCAATTTAAATTGAGAAGCAAAATTTAGTAATTAAAAGCAACAGTTAGTAATTAATTAATTATGACTGATTTATTACTTAATTATTACTGGTTGAATTAATTTTGAATCAGTAATTTTCAACTGAAGTTTCGTAATGAATGCCTCAATAAAAATTACTATTCTATGAGACGATAATGAAATCTGCTTCTACTTCCCACTCCACCCAAAACCACGAAAATATCACGTGATTTATGTTTCCCCTTAGATGTATCAAAACTCCCCCACCCATAATCAATCTATTTTCCAGGGAGGGGGAAATACACCTGTTTCTTGCATACATGACATCTGCCCCCCCCTCCTTTTGTTTGAACAACTTTTTCGAAGCTATTTAAATTTCGATCATTTTCTATCATAAAGCACCATTGGTGATGTAAAATACAATTTTTACTCAGCATAAAAGAAGAAAAAAAATATTCCAGTAATAAATGTTTTAAAAGATATTTAAATTAGTACTTTATGGAAGAAAATGAAAATCTAAAAAAGCATATTTAATGAAATATCATATGATAAACATATTTTAAAATATTTAGTAGTTAAAGTTTGTAGAGTAGTAGTTAGATAGTAGCGTAATAGTAGTAGTTAGATAGTACTAGAAATTAGATATTAGCACAGTACTAGTAGTTTTAGTTAGATAGTAGCATAGTAGTAGTAAGATAGTAACATAGTAGTAGTAGTTAGTTAGTAACATAGTAGTAGTAATTAGATAGTAGCATTATAGTTTAGTTAGTAACATAGTATTTCTGATACTCCATTCTTCAGGAAAATGTTCACTAAAATGATTTACTGCGTAATTAAAAAAAAAAAAATGATTATATATTTTTATGTCATCATTTCTTGAAGAAACTTTTGTAAAATATTATTTTTTTTTATGATTTGAAAGTGCTTTTTACTGTTCCATTATTTGAACGCTTCAAAATTTATGCTGATAAAACGTTTTGACCTGTAAGTAAATCTTTAAACCCCTATTTTGTAGCCGAATTGCCATTTTAATTTGTTATCTAAGCAATTGATCAATTTAATATATCTATAAAAATATAAATGACTCTTAGGCCCTCAGACGCACATGGGAAGGAGTACCTCCTCATAATAGCGATTCCCGGTTACAGACCCTCTGTCGAAAACGTGGAGCTCAGTTCGCCCGTTCAGCAAAATGCCTCCCTAGACAAGAACTCCAGAACCACCATAACGGTGTCTTTCCTTGAGGTTACTGGGATAAAACCGAGTCCCGACCTCTCTCCAAATCAAGACGCGTCGAGAATCGCTTCTGGTACAGAACCGACTCTCATCCGTAAAGAGGACACGACTCCATTGATCAGTTGTTCAGTTTTTGTGCTCTCTGCACCACTGTAAACGGTGGCGTCTGTGGCCAACTTTCAACTGGAAGCAGGGTTCAAGACGACGGGCGAATAGGCCCACTTTGTGAAGGCGTCTGTCCATAGTAAACCGCGACACTTGTTGCCCCGTTGCTGTACAGAGTTGCTGAGCAATGGCGCTTGCTGACTGTTGTCGGCCTCTTTTCGCCTGCAGGACGATATATCGGTCATCCCCTGCAGTTGTCTTCCTCGGGCGGCCACCACCAACCTTTCTAACAGCTGTATCTGTGGTTTGGAACGCTTTCAAGCGCGCGAAACGACACTTTTGTTGATTCGAACTCTGCAGCTACACTGGTGACAGTACGCCCCTCCTCCAGCTTTCCGATCATTCTTCCACATGTGAAGTGGTCCAGGTGATTTCTTCTAGCCATATTTCACGTACTGACTCACTGGCACTTGCAGCGAATATGTTGAATTGCGCCTCCGTCCTTCCTTTTATTCTACTGTTGAGCTGCGCTCGCCGACATCACGTGTTTTGCGTACGCTCACGTCGCCTCCTTAAGTTTTGCACACCAGTGTATTAAAAAGAATAATTTTAAAAAAATTTATTGTTGTTTACTAATTATATCGAGCCATTATGAGTAATTTAGTTTAATTGAATTTAGTTATCAACTCCTATTTCAAATACAATTATTTTATACATTAATTCATGAGAAGTCATTCCATTTCACACGGAAAACTTTTCAATTGCATCTTTTGAAATCAAATTTTTAGCATCATTCTTTAAATATTAATTTCCATAAATTGGTATTTTTAGTTCTAAATTATAATATGAATTTCAGTTTGAAAATAAAAATTGTATTATTATCTGACTTTTGAGGCAAAATGGCTCGTTAATCAAATGACATGTTAATCCAAAAGATCTGGTCTTCTGCAAGATCTTTCGAAAGTAATTACGCTTCAATTACCTGTCGGATGTGAAGTAGTGTCCGATCAAACCTTTTTGTGAATTAAAACACTATATATAATACATGGAAATTTTGTCGTACCAAGCCATTTTAATTTAAGTATTACGTGAAATAACTCGTGGAATTTAGACTGTCAAATAACTCCATGACTGTTAGGCGAACCATCTGTACCCCATTGGCATTTCTGATAGCCCAAATTGCTCGTTCTGGCGAATATACGAGATCATGGACAGGTAACATATAGCAGGATACCTGGTTTGGGTAGGAACTTCGAAGTTAAAAGATATTGGAGCACTAGAACTATTCTGATGAGAAATTTTTTTTTTTTTTTATTGTTTTCTATTTTATTGTGTGTAATTTATCATGTTTTTTTTTATCTCGTTAGAGCTTGTCATTTTCTCTTGTCCTTCAAAATAAAAACAAATTCAAATAAATTAACTTTAAGTCAATATCTTAAACGTCATAATTTTTAAATTTCAGTAATTGCCTGAACGAATCGAACGTAACTAATTCTGTTTGTTTTTCTTCACTTAATTGTTCACAAATTTTTATTAATATGATTGAAAAGAAATCCACAGCAACATCAAATTAATTTTTTTTTTTAAATATGCCTATTTTATTGTGTAGTTTCCTTTATACTTATAGGTTTCTTTATGATATACATTGTTTAAAATATTTTTCATATTACCTCGCAATACTTATGTTATTGTTTAATGTTCAACTTCTCAATACTGTTCTTATACTTTTTAGGCGTTGTAGATTTTGCGTGTAGTGGATCTAAATCCAAAATAAATTCTAAATAAAAAGAATTGATCATATGTTTATCTGATTCAGTCGATTTCAAAATCCTCTCACGCTGGAACTCTTTTGTAAAAATTCCACGAAATTCTTTCGGGACATATAAATAATATATTCCCTGGAATACAAATGCGAGCGAAGTTTATAGTCCGGCTTCCGTTTTCTTCAAGCAGTCAGAGAGTTAAATAAATTTGAGCCTTATGGTGCAATTGCGTGTTTTTCGTCATTAACCCTCAAAATCTTCTTTTTCTAGACTTCCATAAATCTTAACCTTTGCGACAAAATTACTAGCTGGTTAATGAAGTTCAAACCTTCTTCTAACAAACATACTCATTTAAACTTTACGCATTAGTAAGACATGGTTTTTTTATTTTTACCTTACCCATTCATGTTTAAGTAGAATGCATTTTTTTTTTTTCTTTAAGTGGACGACGTCTTTAAGGAAATATTGATTAATTTGTTCTTCCGATATGTTTTTTTTTTTTTATTTGAAAGGTTAATAAATACTTTGAACATTGAAATGTTTTCTTTAAAACTAAAACTTTTGTTCTATTTAATTAATTGTATCTAATTTAATAGCCTTTATTTGTTTTAAATTATTTTAATTAATACCTGATATCATTAATTGGTCAAATCGCAAAATATAGGCCGTTCGGCTTTAGTGACATTTTTGGGGCGCTAACTATGCTAAAAGTCGCCAAATACAGTGCAAATATTGTTGCACCAATTCTCAACGGCCCTATTCTGCGATTTTGCTCATAAATGTATTTTACTATTTTAATTATTACTTTCTTAATTAAAAAAGATCTACAAATATTAAAATATTAGTTAAAAATATACAAATATTAGTTAAAAATACAAATATAAGTTAATATACAAATATACAAATACAAAAATAAGTTAAAAATTGTAGAACAGAGGCCGTCGGGATTTGCGTCGAAAATTCTTTTCGCCAAAGTACGCCAAGTAACAGGTTGCAATTGTAAGTGGAGTGAATTGCAACAGTACAAGAAACAAAACCATTTTTGACAACTTATCGCTATGTCGCCAACGTCCCCTTATTTTGCGATTTAGCCAAATATTATTAACAGCACAGATTTCAAAGTGTCATGATACGCTTTTAGTTTCATTTATTATGATCTTCCCTCCTCATTGAGAAAGAATTTCAATTATTTTTGGAAACATAAGGAGAAGATTCAACAATATGGAAGTTACTGCATCAATCTTTATATCATATTGCTACATGTAATAATCTTCAATATCGCTGTGTACAGATGTATGAACAAATCATAGTTCCTAACCTTTGGCACTTTTAACTGAAATTTTATCCACGAATTAAAAGACTTATTTTGTTAACATCAGGCACTTATGGATTTGTTTTTATACTTATTAACTAAGTGTTTTCTAGAAGCTTTTTTTAGGTAATGAAGAATTCAGCACTAAAATAAAATTTTTCAACAAAAGTAGTTGAAAGTCATGAGTACAAAAAATTTTAGCACGAAGTAGAATCGAATTTTTGGATAAAACCGTAAAACAGGGGTCGTTGGGATTTGGAGACAAAAATTCTTTTCATCGACGTCCGCCAAGTAAAGTGTTGCAACTGTAAATGAATGAATTGCAAACAATACAAGAAACCCGCGTTACCGCGACTTATAACTTAATTGACGCCACAAAAAGTTATCAAATCCCAACAGTCCCTATTTTGTTACATAAATCAAATATAAACAATAATTGCAAGCGTTATATTGAATTGTTCAAGTTCTTCTCATTGCTGCACAATTAAAAAGCAAATCATAACACTTTGAAATCGTTAAAAAAAAGTGCTTGTCGAAAACGAATTATAAATTAAATGATAGGTGTGGTAGCAGCTATTTCAAAGCTGAATTTTTATAATTTAATATCTTTGGAAGTTTTTGGCATACATTAGAAAAATTAGTATCAAAATATTCAACATAAACTAGAGCAGGGTCTCCACACTACGGCCCGAGAGAATAGTTTATTGTTGCTGAAATAAGTTGGATAAAAAAAATACAGGGATCGGTGCAATACTCCAATTACTGCGATCTGGAAGTGAGTGGAATATACCAGAACTTTCTCGAACCAATGAGATTATTCATGAATGTTTAATTGTTGCTGCGCTTTCGATACTACTAGCGCCATATGTTAGCGATAAAGGATATTACCTACCTATTTCCGCTTTTGACCACTAGATGTCGTCAAGTGTCACGGTCGTATCGATACACACAATAGTAATTGTAGGAATTGAACCAGCGAATTTAGCAAATTTCAGTCAGCATATACATTATAAAGTTGACCAAGCTAATAAAGCTTACTAAGCATTAAATCCTTTAACTTCGCGGAAAAGCAAGCTCGCGATTGGAAACAAACTCCTTGCCTACAAAGCCTGCATTAGGCCAATTTTAACATACGCTGCTCCTATTTGGATCAACGCTTCCATGCAATACCTGAAGAATATGCAGACCCTCCAAAACAAGTATCTAATGAGGATCACTGACGCACCACTTTATTATAATAGACACCGAATTCATGCCGATCTCAAAATTGAACCAATTCTGAATTATGCCAAAAAACTTGCAGAAAATTTTCTTAATAAAATCCCGCTCAGTGATAATCCATTAATTTTAAATCTTCCAGAATACCAGCCACATAAAACAATAAAAAACGACCCCGCGCGATTTTTTGATTTAGACTTCAATAGTTTCCCGGAACCTAAAAGAATCCATATTGACCCAGGTTAGGTTTTTTTAACGTAAACAATTCACTTTCCATCCAAAAACATAACACATCACCACAGCTTCCAATAGGAAGCCCACCTAAATTTACTCCCGCCCACTCGTGGTATTTATAGTTTGTAGAAAAGGTTTATTTTGTTTTGAGTAGTTGTACCATCTTCGTGTTGCTTGCACCATCTTTCCTTTTTCTTTCCCTCTTAATTCCAGAGACTTCAAATTTTATGCACTGTGCAAAAAGATTAAATTTAATTTTAAATTCTATCCTTCTCCCCTAGTATTTGTTTTATAGTAAAACACTTAATTTTTAAGAGCAATGCTGCTTTCTTAATGTTAATTCTTTTATTTTTATAATTTTTTGATTTTTTTCTTATTATGCAGCTTAATTTTAATTTGTAACTGGAGGTGTGGGGACTATTCCCCGGTACTCCGATAAAATCACACAACTTTGCACTTTGCACTTTGCGAATTTAGCAAGCGTATGTTCGCTCTGAGCGCGTACTCGGAGACTAGTCTAGAAATTATAGAAAATGACAGAAAAATGAACGGTTTTGGTCCTTGGTACTTACTAGAGTAAACAGTATGGCCCTGAGGCTGGAAAAGTTTGGAGACCCCTGAACTAGAGCATAACACATATTCAAAAATTTTCAAGTTTAAAAGGTATGAGACTCCTTAAGTTAAAAAAATCTAAAAATATTAAATTTTCTTTCAAATGTAAGCCTGATATGAATTGGTGCAGTAGAGTTGACAGAAATGAAATAGTATTCTTTCGAGATGAAATTTTTGATTTTAACTCGCCATTTATTTAAATAATGCCAATTAAAATGTAAGCACGTTTTGGAACTATGCTTCATTATCGTCAGTGAAAAGGCTTGGCTATTTTCCTGCTTTAAATTTGGTAATTAGTTATCATTAGGAAACCTTTATCAAAAACATTTCTGACCTCATTCCTCCTAATTGATTGTACGTTATATCCATAATAATTGGATTGCAGATTTAACCTAATACTTTTAATTCGCTAGCAAAATTGTGTATGTTTCTTTCTGACAATTTATAATTTTTGCGTTGGAAACAGAATCCTCTTTCTTTGGCGTTTTTAAAATGTTAAACGCCTTCTGTTTTCTTTGAAAGTAACAAAGGAAAGTTTATGTTTTGCTACAATAAAACATTGATTTTAAGGCTAGGAATTTATATGTGCGTTCTTAAATACTAAACATAGTGTTTTATTTTTCATTTTATAGTTTAAACTATACACTATGCACTATATTTTATTTATTTCGAATGTATTTCCTTTACGTGTAGCATAATAGTTTCTTTTAAAAATGTTATTATTTTTTTTACTTTGAATGTAAGAAACGTGAAATTTTCTAAGTATACAATATAAAAATACAATATAATATACAATATAAAATATAATATAATCTGAATAAGTATAAAATATAAAATATAATATAATCTGAATATATATAATATATATTTATCATATGAAATTATGAATATTCCAAGTTTTCTTACAATTGTTCATTATTTTATTACTACATGTTTAAGGAATAACATATGACAAATTTCCAAAGAAAGATATTACATTTAAAAGAAAAAAAAATTCAAGAAGTTTTTTTTTTGATTAAATAAATATAGTGTGTATTTTTTCTAAAAGTAAATATTATATCAAGCCATTCTGAGTAATCTCGTCAACTCCTTTTTCAAATACAAATAATTTATGCATTATGTCACATGGAAAATTTTTCAATTGCATTTTTTTTTAAAAATCAAATTTATTGTCATATTTTTCAGTGCAAATTCAAGATGCCGATAGGGCATTTTTAACATCGTCCTTTAAATACTAATTTTCATAAATTAATATTTTAAGTTCTAATCCATAATATGAAATTTAGTTTGAAAATAAACATTGCATTATTATCTGACTTTTAAAGCCAAATATTACGTTGGATGGCACTTTTAACAAATGGCATGTTAATCAAAGAGAAACAGAGTTCGAACCAGAATCCCACATATTTATGCCACAGATGGTCATGATAAATTATTTAACTGAAAAATCCTTTCTTAAATCCTTCTGTAAATATTAATCATAAATATTATTTTTAGTTTATTATTTTGTACAAAAATTTGACGTGAAAGGTTAAAACCTGGCTGCTTCTCAAAAAATGTTTTTTTTTTTTTTTTTTTTACAATGGTGGACTTGGTATTCAAATTATGCATAGCATAAACAGTGTATTGACGAGTAATGAAAAAAAAAGTATTAGTATCTGCGCAACGTGGCATATATGTATTTTATGACAGAAAAGCTAAGCTGACCATCATTGCCTAGAGACAAGACGTCAACATCATGAACTCACGTCTTTTCTAAAATTACAAACTGTAACAAGTTTATTGTTTTAATTCCCAATTTTACTAATTGTTATTATTAAAAAGTATGGACTTATGTACTATTTTGAAACATGATCTCCTCTATTATCGAGCTGATTGAAAAATATCTGGAAATATGTAATGTGGATAATTTCCTTTTTAAGAAATTCAAAAACGTAAATATCGATTAAAATTTCAAGGTAACATAAAGCTATCATTATGCCTTGTGGAAACAATTGAATATGCTTCAAATATGTCATATTGACAGAGTACTTCAAAACGTATATTACTTGCAAAAGAAATTTATTAAATATACAAATATTTAATAGCAAAAGGAATATCGATTCGCATAATTTTATACATTATTAATTGCACTTTAAAGTTTTTTTTTTACTTGGGATAACTGAAATGTGTCATTAACAAAATTGATTTTTTAAGATAATATTTAGATAAGTATCAATTAGATAATCTTTTTCTTCATGAAGAATTAAATATTTATTATACCTGAAAATTAACATTTAGGACGAAAATAATGTGAAAATTTATTGGTTTGAATTATTGTTAAAATTCCTGATTCAACAACAATGATAAAAATATTTTATTTAATTAATTGGATGCTTTTAGGAACAGGTTTCTCTTCCTTTGAACTCTAAAATATCCCAAATAAACATGGAAAAAAAGTTAATTGCGTAATAAATAAAACTAATTATGGAAGGATATATTAAGTTCTTCCTGATAGATAAATTCGTCATATTACATGAACAAGAAGTCATTTTGGTAAATTGATTGATTGGATTTCAAATACATAATAAAATGAAGATTTAATATAATTGCAAGTTATGATCTCAATATAAATCCTGTTATAGGAGTTTCTTTGTAAAAAGTGATGCAGTGGACACTATTATGAGTATAGACATATAAAATTGCCCAATTGATATTAATTGTACACAGGCTATTTAAAAGCAAAATAAGACGTAAATTTTGTAACATGAACGAATATTAAGGAAGCATATATAAACATTCTGGTTTTATTCACTGAAAGATTTACTTAAATTTTAGATTATTTTTAGTTTATTATAAATTAATTAAATTTTCAAAAACTTTTCAGCTTATAATTTTTGTAAATGTTTCAATTTTAAATGACTGTTGAGTTATAGACCCTAATAGATTTTTGTTGTCTTATCCCCGGAAGAGTAAAAGAAAAGCAAACATAGTGGTGCTCCCGAATAATATTGTCTATGTTGATCCAGCTCGGAGTATAAATCCTTTCCTAGGAATGATCCAGACAATGCATGGCGGCTGCAACAGCTCGACAATCAGACGATGATGACGAGTACGCTCGTCATCAACATTTGCTGTATTTCTGGCCCATTTTTTTTGGTATTTTTAAACGCCATCAGAAGAAAGTTTCATATTTTTGTGGTGCTTCAACCTTAATCTTGTGAGAGTAGTACTTGTTTTTATATCGACATTTAGCTCTGAAATTTGGTATTTAGTTTTAATTATAGAGGATTTATAAGTTGTAATTTTGCCAAGGCAATTGCATCTGCAAGGGAAGTATGAATTGCAGTCTGACATTAATTATATTAACAAAATAAATGTTATTTCATATTGTAAATAATAAAAGAATTAAACAAAAAAAAACTATTTTGAAACGATATAAATAAAATTAAGATTAATAATGACAGGTTTAATTATAATTATCTGATAAAAAGTGACTCTTAAATAAGATTGGGCTATCTATTTTCTTCAGAAATCTTCATACCTATTTATAAATTAAAATTCTATAATCAATGAAAATATTTTAATATTATCCAAAACTTATAAACTATATTGATAGCATATGAAACCTTAAAATTGTAGTATGTAATATTCTTCCATGATATATATTTAAAGATTATAAACTTTCTTTGGGTATAATTTTCTTATTTTATGCATCGATTAAATTGAAGGATTTACTGACTAAAAGATCATCAGTAGCATTAAAAAAACAGAAATAGTTACCGAATGTGTGATTTTAATGTGGAAATATACAATTTATCTAGCATATATTTTTTTAATTATTCTCTTTTCCATAAGCGCTCCAAAGAATATTTATGTGGTTGATTTATATATTATTCATTAACTTCTAAAAACGATTGTGCTTTTAAAGAGTTTTATTTAATTACTTTCCCGAAGAATGAAACATTTTTTTAAAACTTTCTATATAATCATGAAATTTATTGCATGAAATGGTACTGTTGATATCCAGAAACTTTAAAATTGCCTGGTATAATTGTCTTACAGAAAGGAGAAAATAAAATGATAAACGTGCCTTATAGGAGAACGTCTGCTCATCTAACTGCCCAGAAAATTATTTACAAACACGAAGGCAATAAGTTGAAAAAATTTACTCTCATTTTGAAAGTGTTTCATGGATGAAATTTAGAAGGTCCAGCTATCAAATGAAATACCCGAGATAATAGGTCCCAATATGTATGAGGTGTTATTCAAATTAGTTTTCCACTATTTCCTGCACGTTTCCAGACACATACTCGCTAGTCATTGGGGCTCATCACAGAAAAAATTTTACACCAGACAATAAGAAACCAGGTCTAACTAGACAGACAACACTGCAATCACACTTCACAGTATACATAGAGAAGAATATCGTATGCTGTGTGAACCGTAAACTCAGATACTATTCTGTGATATGCTTATCGATGGCTTTTACTGCTGCTGTTGATCCTGTTACAATCCAATTCCTCAATAATGGTGAATCATGCGCTGTGAAAGTCTTTTTGGCGATTGCTGTGTTTTTTAAGGAGACCCGCTAACTTCTTAGCTTTGTTTTTCCGTGGTTTAACCATTCTTTACAGACTTGTTAAATTATGGCAACTCTCTGACATATGTCGAATGATTCTTCGATTTAAACACCTATTTGCCCAACCTATTTTCTTCAACCCTTTTTATCAGAAGGCGCCATATTCTGTCTATATGCGATGTGTTGGTGCATTCAAAGTGTGTAGATGGAATGGAATTTAGATGTAGTAGTTAGAAAAGAATAGTTTCCATCTACACGCCTTGTGGTTGTTCAGTTGGAATGTTATGAAACTTCAGCTATTCATTGCATAGTTACAGAAATATAATATAATCCTTTGCATAATCAATAGGTATTGTAAATCAATATTAAAAAAATTGATTTTAAATTCTTATGCAAAAAATATTCCTATATAGTTCCTTTTTTAAAGTTAACAAATAGTTGACATAACATAGTTAACAAATATTAATTTAAATTAAGTATGCACTTTATCTTTATAAATGTATAAGTAAAATTTTTTTTAACTCGTTAATTTTTTTTAAAAATGTAACAAATCATTATGTATTAAATATTTTCATAGTATGCAAAAATATTTTAATTTTGAATTTACCCATAAAGCTTAATGGCCATATAAATAAATAGTATTTATCATTTATTATTTTTATAATATTTCTTACAAGCTGGATAATATGTAATCTAACCAAAAATTCCTTTTTCTATTGGTCAAATGTATAGTATTTGTTTCCCATTTTCATCTCTGAAGGTATTAAGCAAATTTTTCTTCGTTTTAGTTGCCATTTTATCCGTTACTGCATCAATGGCAATAAAGACTTACGTATTATCTCTCTGTCATTCTACAAAATAAAAAAAATAAACAATAATTAAAAAAAAAAACTGATTTGCACCTGATATTATTACAAGTGAAATTTCCTTTTCTACAAGTGCCACCGTTGCTTTGCGAGCACAATTAAAGTGTTCTCCGGTATCCTAAGTGACCCTCAGCTAACAAGTAGGGAATCACTGTCTATTGCCTAACTCAATTGCTGACAGACAAGTCAGTGATTACTACTCTCAAACACGTCACGTGTGTTTGTTAAGGTGCCCTCTTCCCCCCATGTTACGTGATCCGGGAACTAATTTAGGTCCTGTTAAATCCGTGGTAATGAGCATGATTTCGTTTCCACCTCCCCATTTCTGTTTTTTTTTTTTTTTCTTCTTTTATTTCTCTTCCAGATCTTTTTGGAATAATTAAAATTAATTTGAGATGTAGAAATTGGAATCCAATGCTATGCGGCAAGATTAGGTTACGTTGTTGGAGATGGTAGCAATTAGGAGTTGGATGTTGTTGGGAATATTTTTTTCTTTCTGTATTTCGATTTGTTTGTGTTTAAAGACAGCTTTCCAATAAAAATCGCCTGTAATTATCAGTAATAAGGAAGGTAGTATATTTTGTTTAGAAGTATGTAGATCTATTTTAAGTGTTTTAGGGAATTTGTACTTCTCATAAGTATGTGTTAAAATTTCTTTGTAATCTTTCTAAAGAAAATTTCAACGGCAACGTAGATCATTTTTTTTACTTGATACAAATACATTTACGAATATATAAGTATGTCAATTTTACAATTATGATGCAGTAAATCAAATATTCGAGTTGAATTTTTACATGGGGGTGGGTAATTTTTAGATAATTATGGGAACTTTATAATAGGAATTATTTTTAATTTTTAATTATAGGAATTAGGTAATTTTTAGGAAATTCTTAGGTAATTTTTTCTTAAATTTGTAAATGAGTTGTAGATTTTTTTTTTTAATACTTATCAAGAATAAAAAAAAAAAAAGATTGATATTACTATTTGAAAAAAATATAGAATGAATACAACACAGTAAAAGTTTAATCTATTTTCAAACTTTTTTTCCCCCAAATTCCCCTTGTACTTAAATTTATTATATTGATTACAATAAATGAAAAATTTGGCATTTTCTTTTGATACATACCCTATTTATTCACGTTCATAGAATTAGTTGCTGAATTTTTATAGAAAAATTATATTTATATAAAGATACCAATTTTGTGACTCAAGTAATTATCATGATCAAAATATACTCTACAGATACTCAAATGAATATTTGTCCAATATAAAAATGAAACTCTAATAAAATTTCAGCTGGAAAAGTTTTGCTGTAATATCTTTATTTTTAATATCAACAGATCATTTAAAATTTTAGCTGTATAAATCGGACTGTTTCAATAATAATGCATTGCACATGTAATATTAAACCTTGTATGATATGACTTCTGTTTCTCATTGTAGCATCAAAATATGCAATGATAGTGACCAAAGCTATTAATATTATAGCAAGTGTTTATGTTTAAGGTATTTTTAAAGGTCAGATTTTATTTTAAGTTGCCAAACATTGTTTGCTTTTATTGAGTTATTAAATATTTTATATAATAATTGATACTAATATTAAATATGATACATACATGATCACATACAAAAATATATATTATTTACCAAAACTAAAAAATAGGATTTATCTTAAATTGGGTGAATAATTTATTTTTTATTTTAATTTACGCCAGTTTTATTTAAACCAAATATTTATTTCATTCTTCAACTAGATAATGGATTTTTAGTATATTGTTTGTGAAAAAGACCGTAAACTGAAATACCTAAAAAAAAAACGAATACTAAGAAAAATAATCTCAAATCGTTATTTAACCCTGCAGAGCTATGTGTCTCTGAATGCTTAATTGATCCATAAAAGCAAACAATATGTGGCAACACATAATAAAGCCTACTGTCATAAATACTCTGATCATAAACAGGCATTATAATGAAAATTTATCGCTATCATCGCATAATATATGTTAGCGTTAATATAACATTAAATTTCTCAGTTTATAAATCATAGACTCTTACTGATATTGTCACAGTATATGTAATGAAAACTTATGCCATACTGAGGATTTGAGGAAAGTAATAAATTTTTATGCTCTCAAGCTTGATTTCTGTATCTCATATAGCTCATAATAAAAATATTGTCTTAACGGAAAACTTGATGTTGTAATTTCATTAAAGATATTAATTTTATTCATCTTAGAATAGAATTAACTTCAAATTTCGATGCTTAAATTTCGTAATGCTCGTGAAACACATTTGTCTCGAAATCTGCCAATATGCAGATGGTCTTAGCCTCCATGGGGCTGTTGCACCAAGGAAGAAGAAGATGAAAGATAGTGTAAATACGGAGGTTTTGCTGCTGAACACCCACAATTTTTACTAAATACTCCCGGCTTTTAAGGTGGACAACCTCTTGTTTTAATACATTAATAGACATTTCCAGAATAGGGATTTTTACCCATCATCAGCATATTTACGGTTGTCGGTTTCGAACTAAGCTAATCTTTATGTTCAATTTTCTGTTAGAAATAAATTGTTTTAAAGAAAGAAATTTGCATTGTAATATTCTACACTATGTTGTTAAGAAATGATTCTCAAATTAGTGCGCCGTGGTCTTTTGGGTGAAGAGATTAATTGGGTGAGAGACTTCATCACTTCAAAGAGATAACTTGATGAAATTCTGAGCTGCTTGTGAATATTGCCACTTGCCACTTACACATTTTGTTTTTTCATATCATCTTTTCTAAAGGATGCTGGTTATTCATTGGATGATATATTACATTAAAAGTAGGCCTATTTGATCTAAAACACTAGATCAAATATGCATATTAGGTAAGGTATGTAAGTTAACTGATCATTATAACAGGAAAATAAGCCTATTTATAGTGATTAGTTAATTTAATTTCTGTAGTACTCTTCATTTAATAGTTAAACTAGTAATTTGCTATTTAAAAATTGTTAGAAATGGCACAATCCAATCCTAATGTTGCATAGACGGCTTTAAGAATGTTTATTTCATTTGAAACCACTCAGGAGTATGTAATGGCTTTTTTACACTATTTACATTAAAAAAATCTCATCGCATATTACACGAGAGACATGGTACTCACTGGTCAAAACCAAACTAAATTTAAAAGAACTGGTCCAGAAAAAGGAGACTCATCCATGTCATTTTTTGAGATTTCTGGAATATAAAAACAAATATGGAATATTAAAACAAATAAATCCACTCTCTAAATTGTTGTTCAGATGACAAAGTTAAGATTTAATACAGAAATAACAGTGTTTATAGGTGTAAATTAAGAAGCGGGTGTAAATAAAGACGTTTAATTTAGAGAGTGGATTTAATCTTTAATTAGGGAATTTTTTACAGCAAACACTCTTGATATTTGAATTTAATAGTCAATTTGCTCATATATTAGTAAATGATTGTTTGTCAAAAAATTTAATTAACAATAACGTAAGGGATATGTTAATTGGGGTAAATAAAATTATAAACGTTGAAAGGGTTCACGATCCATAAAAATACTTTAAAGATAACCTCTTCACTAAGTTGTCTTTTAAAGCGTTTGTTGACAACCCACTATCAGTAAACCTCAAACTTTTCCGAGAAAGCTATAAAAAAGCCAAAAGGTCTGACAAACTGTTAACATAATGGTTGCCTTTAGCTTTTAGTCCCCCTGTAAAGTTTGATAATTCAATATGCTTGCATGGGAAACAAAGGGGGCTGTCTCTGTTACCACGTCAACAAACTTGGACAAACGTAAAGAAACAATATCGATTGAGGAGGTTGACGTGTGCGAAAAACTGTCAGAACGATTGCTCTTTTGCACCGTGCTTATGAATTATACATGAATCGAGTTCTCGAACTTTATTTAAAAAAAAAAAAAAAAAAAGCTCTCAGTATAGAATTCGATTCAGTTCAGTGAAATTCAGGTTTTTAACTTTGTATGCAATGCTTTTGTTGTATCTTTTTATGTTGTGTTAAATAAAAGTTTGAAAGAAAATATACTTTTTTAAACCAGTGATTTTTAAAAAAAGATTGTTTTAATGGCTCGGGAGACAATAAATTCTTTATGTATTGAAATACATTTATAATATAATATACGTTACGTTATTTATAATATACGTTAATACAATTATTATTATGTGTTATTACGTTATGCATATATAATATACGTTATAACTATTTTATTGTACAATAATTGCAACAATAGTATATATTTTTTCATTATTCTGACTTTCATTATTTGGAGTTTTATAAGATGGTAAAACTCTCTAAATTTTATTTTTATTTTTTATTTTATGAAAAAGAAATAGCTCTCAGTATAAAATTCGATTCAGTTCAGTAAAATTCAGGTTTTTAACTTAGTATGCAGTGCTTTTGTTGTATCTTTTATGTTGTGTTAAATAAAAGTTTGAAGAGAATATGCTATTTTAAACCAGTGATTTGAAAAAAGAGTTATTTTTAATGGCACGAGGGACAATAAATTCTTTATGTATTGAAAATACAATTTTATAATAGCAAAACTCTTATATTTGAATTTAAATTTGATTTAGATTTTCTCTTATGTGAGTAAATGATTGTTTGTCAAAAATTAAGTTGTTAAATTACATTAAAGTAGAACAAAGTTGAAATTGAGTACAGTAGGATGTGAGTAGGTGTAGATTGGTGTAAATTAAGACGTTTAATTTGAAGGTATTTAATCTTTAATTAAGGTGTTTTTTCTAAAAAACTCGTTATATTTGAATTTTTTGATTAGATTTGCTCTTATGTGTGTAAATGATTGTTTGTCAAAAAAAAAGTTGGTACATTAAATTGAGAACAAATTTGAATTGAGTACAGATAGTAGGAGTGTGTGACTTAGATTTGCTTTTAAGTAAGTGAATGATTGTTTATCAAAACATTTAATTAACAATAACCTATTTGATATGCTAATTGTTATGAATAAAATTTTAAACTTTGAAAAGGGTCACTAACCATAAAAACATTTTAAAGATAACTTCTTCACTAAGTTGTCTTTCAAAGCGATTGTCGACAACCATTATTGTGAAGCATTTTCTCACTACTATCAGTAAACCACAAACAAACTTTTCCGAGAAAGCTATAAAAAGCCAAAAAGTCTGACAAACTGTTAACATAATGGTTTGCCTTTAGCTTTTAGTTCCCCCTGTAAAGTTTGATAATTCAATATGCTTGCATGGGGAAACAAAGGGCTGTCTCTGTTACCACGTCAACAAACTTGGACAAACGTAAAGAAACAATATCGATTGAGGAGGTTGACGTGTGCGGAAAACTGTCAGAACGATTGCTCTTTGCACCATGCTCATGAATTATACATGAATCGAGTTCTCAAACTTTATTTAAGAAAAAAAAAATGGCTCTCAGTATAGAATTCGATTCAGTTCAGTGAAATTCAGGTTTTTAACTTAGTATGCAATGCTTTTGTTTTGTATCTCTTTGTGTTGCGTTAAATAAAGGTTTGAAGAAAATATGCTATTTTTAAACCAGTGATTTGAAAAAAAGGGTTGTTTTAATGACTGAGGAAACAATAAATTCTTGATGTATTGAAATACAATTATAATATAATATACGTCAAACACCCTTGATATATGAATTTAAATTTGATTTAGATTTTCTCTTATGTGAGTAAAAGATTGTTAGCCACAAAATTAAGTTGTTAAATTAAATTGTTAAGTATAAAGAAGTTGAAATTGAGTACAGTAGGGTGTGGTGTGTATATTGAGTAAGGTGTATATTGAGTACATTAAGAAGCTTAATTTAGAGAGTGGATTTAACCTTTAATTAGCGAATTTTTTTCACATCCAACACTCTTGATATTTGAATTCAAATTTGATTTATATTTGCTCTTGTGTGATTCAATGATTGTTAGTCAAAAATACTTAATTAACAATAACCTATTTGATATGTTAATTGTTATGAATAAAATTTTAAACTTTGAAAAGGGTCACTAACCATAAAAACATTTTAAAGATAACTTCTTCACTAAGTTGTCTTTCAAAGCGATTGTCGACAACCATTATTGTGAAGCATTTTCTCACTACTATCAGTAAACCACAAACAAACTTTTTCGAGAAAGCTATAAAAAGCCAAAAAGTCTGACAAACTGTTAACATAATGGTTTGCCTTTAGCTTTTAGTTCCCCCTGTAAAGTTTGATAATTCAATATGCTTGCATGGGAAACAAAGGGGCTGTCTTTGTTACCACGTCAACAAACTTGGACAAACGTAAAAGAAACAATATCGATTGAGGAGGTTGACGTGTGCGGAAAACTGTCAGAACGATTGCTCTTTTGCACCATGCTCATGAATTATACACGAATCGAGTTCTCAAACTTTATTTAAGAAAAAAAGAAATGGCTCTCAGTATAGAATTCGATTCAGTTCAGTGAAATTCAGGTTTTTAACGTAGTATGCAATGCTTTTGTTTTGTATCTCTTTGTGTTGCGTTAAATAAAGGTTTGAAGAAAATATGCTATTTTTAAACCAGTGATTTGAAAAAAAAAAGGGTTGTTTTAATGACTGAGGAAACAATAAATTCTTGATGTATTGAAATACAATTATAATATAATATACGTCAAACACCCTTGATATATGAATTTAAATTTGATTTAGATTTTCTCTTATGTGAGTAAAAGATTGTTAGCCACAAAATTAAGTTGTTAAATTAAATTGTTAAGTATAAAGAAGTTGAAATTGAGTACAGTAGGAGTGTGAGTAGGTGTATATTGAGTAAGGTGTATATTGAGTACATTAAGAAGCTTAATTTAGAGTGGATTTAACCTTTAATTAGCGAATTTTTTCTACATCCAACACTCTTGATATTTGAATTCAAATTTGATTTATATTTGCTCTTGTGTGATTCAATGATTGTTAGTCAAAAATACTTAATTAACAATAACCTATTTGATATGCTAATTGTTATGAATAAAATTTTTTAAACTTTGAAAAGGGTCACTAACCATAAAAACATTTTAAAAGATAACTTCTTCACTAAGTTGTCTTTCAAAGCGATTGTCGACAACCATTATTGTGAAAGCATTTTCTCACTACTATCAGTAAACCACAAACAAACTTTTTCGAGAAGCTATAAAAAGCCAAAAAGTCTGACAAACTGTTAACATAATGGTTTGCCTTTAGCTTTTAGTTCCCCCTGTAAGTTTGATAATTCAATATGCTTGCATGGGAAACAAAGGGGCTGTCTCTGTTACCACGTCAACAAACTTGGACAAACGTAAAAGAAACAATATCGATTGAGGAGGTTGACGTGTGCGGAAAACTGTCAGAACGATTGCTCTTTTTGCACCATGCTCATGAATTATACACGAATCGAGTTCTCAAACTTTATTTAAGAAAAAAGAAATGGCTCTCAGTATAGAATTCGATTCAGTTCAGTGAAATTCAGGTTTTTAACGTAGTATGCAATGCTTTTGTTTTGTATCTCTTTTGTGTTGCGTTAAATAAAGGTTTGAAGAAAATATGCTATTTTTAAACCAGTGATTTGAAAAAGGGTTGTTTTAATGACTGAGAAAACAATAAATTCTTGATGTATTGAAATACAATTATAATATAATATACGTCAAACACCCTTGATATATGAATTTAAATTTGATTTAGATTTTCTCTTATGTGAGTAAAAGATTGTTAGCCACAAAATTAAGTTGTTAAATTAAATTGTTAAGTATAAAGAAGTTGAAATTGAGTACAGTAGGAGTGTGAGTAGGTGTATATTGAGTAAGGTGTATATTGAGTACATTAAGAAGCTTAATTTAGAGAGTGGATTTAACCTTTAATTGGCAATTTTTTACATCCAACACTCTTGATATTTGAATTCAAATTTGATTTATATTTGCTCTTGTGTGATTCAATGATTGTTAGTCAAAAATACTTAATTAACAATAACCTATTTCATATGTTAATTGGGGTAAATAAAATTTTAAACGTTGAAAGGGTTCACGATCCATACAAATATTTTAAAGATAACCTCTTCACTAAGTTATCTTTTAAAGCGATAGCTGACAATCATTATTGTGAAGCATTTTCTCAACACTATCAGTAAACCTCAAACAAACTTTTCAGAGAAAGCTATAAAAAGCCAAAAGGTTTGACAAACTGTTAACATAATGGCTGCCTTTAGCTTTTAGTCCCCCTGTGAAGTTTGATAATTCAATATGCCGGCATGGGAAACAAAGGGGCTGTCTCTGTTACCACGTCAACAAACTTGGACAAACGTAAAGAAACAATATCGATTGAGGAGGTTGACGTGTGCGGAAACTGTCAGAACGATTGCTCTTTTGCACCATGCTTATGAATTATACATGAATCGAGTTCTGAAACTTTATTTTTGAAAAAAAGAAATAGCTCTCAGTATAGAATTCGATTCAGTTCAGTAAAATTCAGGTTTTTAACTTAGTATGCAATGCTTTTGTTGTAGTATCTTTTTATGTTGTGTTAAATAAAAGTTTAAAGAAAATATACTATTTTTAAACCAATGTTTTTTTTTAAAACAAAGGGTTGTTTCAATGACTCAGGAAATAATAAATTCTTTATGTATTGAAATACATTCATAATATAGTATACGTTGTGTTTTATTGTACAATAATTGCAACAATAGTATATTTTTTTGCATTATTCTGACTTTCATTATTTGGAATTTTATAAGATGATAAATTACATAGAAAACTATGAATTAAACTACTAGTAAATCTAGTACAGTAAACTACTCTAAATTTTATTTACACTGATATATTATAAAAATCAGAAGAAGAATTGGATCTTTTCATTTGTTTCATTTTATTCATATCATTTGTATTACTTACAATGTTCCCACAAGAAGTGCTGTAAAGAAAGACATGTTTGACATTTGAATGCGTTTATATATGCAGTCCTTTTTTACATATTTTTGCAACACAGGTCCAGACTTCCCGAATATCCTCTAATTGTGTATAAGTAAGATTTAGGGAAAGTAGTATTGACATTGTTATGTGAATAATATGCATTTAAATACAAAATTACCGTAGTCATTCCGCCAAAGACGGTAAAAGTGAGAGAAAATCCCGTCTTTGATATTTGTATGCATTTATATATATATATACTGTCTTCTTTTTTATATATTTTTCAACCCAAGTCGATACTTAATAAATATCCTCTAATTACTGCTGTATAAGTATGATTTAGGGCAAGTAGTATTGGCATTGTTATGTGAATAATATGCATTCAAATACCAAATTACAGTAGTCATTTAGCCAAAGACTGTAAAAGTGAGAGAAAATCCGTCTTTGATATTTGTATGCATTTATATATATATATACTGTCTTCTTTTTATATATTTTTCAACCCAAGTCGATACTTAATAAATATCCTCTAATTACTGCTGTATAAGTATGATTTAGGGCAAGTAGTATTGGCATTGTTATGTGAATAATATGCATTCAAATACCAAATTACAGTAGTCATTTAGCCAAAGACTGTAAAAGTGAGAGAAAATCCCGTCTTTGATATTTGTATGCATTTATATATATATATATACTGTCTTCTTTTTTATATATTTTTCAACCCAAGTCGATACTTAATAAATATCCTCTAATTACTGCTGTATAAGTATGATTTAGGGCAAGTAGTATTGGCATTGTTATGTGAATAATATGCATTCAAATACCAAATTACAGTAGTCATTTAGCCAAAGACTGTAAAAGTGAGAGAAAATCCGTCTTTGATATTTGTATGCATTTATATATATATATACTGTCTTCTTTTTTATATATTTTTCAACCCAAGTCGATACTTAATAAATATCCTCTAATTACTGCTGTATAAGTATGATTTAGGGCAAGTAGTATTGGCATTGTTATGTGAATAATATGCATTCAAATACCAAATTACAGTAGTCATTTAGCCAAAGACTGTAAAAGTGAGAGAAATCCCGTCTTTGATATTTGTATGCATTTATATATATATATACTGTCTTCTTTTTATATATTTTTCAACCCAAGTCGATACTTAATAAATATCCTCTAATTACTGCTGTATAAGTATGATTTAGGGCAAGTAGTATTGGCATTGTTATGTGAATAATATGCATTCAAATACCAAATTACAGTAGTCATTTAGCCAAAGACTGTAAAAGTGAGAGAAAATCCGTCTTTGATATTTGTATGCATTTATATATATATATACTGTCTTCTTTTTTATATTTTTCAACCCAAGTCGATACTTAATAAATATCCTCTAATTACTGCTGTATAAGTATGATTTAGGGCAAGTAGTATTGGCATTGTTATGTGAATAATATGCATTCAAATACCAAATTACAGTAGTCATTTAGCCAAAGACTGTAAAAAGTGAGAGAAAATCCCGTCTTCGATATTTGTATGCGTTTACATAGGTACTGTCTTCTTCTTTATATATCTTTTTTGCAATAAGGCCTAGACTTCCTAATTATCGTCTAATTACTGGTTTATTAGTATGCCTTAGTTCAAGTAGTATTGGTATTGCTATGTAATTAGTATGCATTCAAATACAAAGTTATAGTAATCCTTTAGCCAAAGATGATAAAAAGAGAGGGAGAAAACTTCATCTTTGACATTTGTCTGCGTTTATATGTATATGCACTGTCTACTTTTTTTATGTATTTTTGCAAAGGAGGCCTAGACTTTCCAAATATTCTCTAATTACTGATGTATAAATCTACTTTACGGCAAGTAGTATTGGCGTTGTTATGTAACTAATATGGGTCCTGAATGGCCGAGTGGCTAGCGCTCTAGCGCTCGGTACCACAGGTTTCGGGTTCGAGTCCCGGCGGTACCATGGTTGTTTGTAGTGGTTCGGAATCCACTTTAAAAAGTAGGTCCCGGTCTAATAGGATCGTAGATCGTTGCGGGGCATTGTTACTCCGCGTCCGTGGCTTATCTTCAAGTTACACGCACCCCTGGGTAATGCAAAGTGAGTACGTCTGTGCAGCACTTGCCCTAAGGCATCCAAGACCAAGCTGTCTGTGTTTGCCAGCTGCATTAGAAAGAAAAAAAAAAAAAGTAACTAGTATGCATTCAAATACAAAATTACAGTAGCCAAAGATGGTGAACCGTTCTACAATTAGGATCGTTATTCATGTTTCGATTTTCCATAAATTCAATTGAAAAGTAAGACGTAAGAATTTAATTTAAAATTGATTAATTTGTTAGGACATATCCCCTCAACTATAATAAATATTAAAAATAAGTAAAGCTGTTTATATACGTAAAGCTCATTTAAAAATAGCGTAATAGTGTAAATATAATTTATTTAATATGTTTACTGCAAAATAAATTTACATTAATAAAATAGTTTTTTATAAAAAGTTCTTAACTATCAATCTTTACTACAGTGACAGTTCAGCTGACTGTGGAGATTTTTGACAAATGAACATGAATAAAACATGAGTTAGGGTAGTTGTATTTCGTTTCTTTTACATTTTTTTTTTTTTTTTTTTTGAAAAACTGCATTGAATTTTCTTTAAACAGATCTGCAGTTTTTCATAACTTGAGAACACTTTGCCAAAAGCAGTTTTGATTTCTGCAATCTCAATTGATATTTTCTTCATCCTAAAACGGATTTTTAAGCACAAATTTAGAAGTATATCACAGCACACTGAAAAAAAAAAACGAAAACAGATAATGTAAACTGTATAAGATGAGTCAAATGTATTGCATTTATTTGATATTATGTTCCACATGCGTGGTTGAGAGTGATCGAAAAGTTCAGATTATTTTAGATTGGACAAATCAGCGATTCCCAAAGTGTAATTCATAGTCTTTAAAGACTGCGAAAGGAGGACTTGATTAAAAGTTTGGGCTGTTCGCGTCCTTTGTTTTTGTGTGTTATTTTCTTTTCTAAATAATACAGGTTATATTTTAGATTCTTTATTATCTTAAATAAAAGCGTATTTAATCCAGTTTTAAATATATTAGTAAATTTAAAACTGGATTTGATGCTTCATTATCATGACTCTTAGGCGTTTTGATGCTCCGTTTTAATAAGTAATAGGCATATTGTTTTGATGTTTCGTTATCATACGAATAGGCGTATTGTTTTGAAGCTTCATTATCATTTTGAGAATAATTAGCATTTTGATGCTTCATTATCTTAAATATAGGTGTATTTAATCCAGTTTTAAATAGATTAGTAAATTAAACTATATTTGATCCTTTATTATTATAACTAACAGGCGTATAATTTTGATAGTTCGTTATCCTCTTGGGAACTTATCATCCTTTTTATACTTCATTACCTAAACTAATAAGCTTATTTAAACAGTTTTAAATTGGTTAGTATATTTTATTTTAGTAGCGTGGTCAACTTAACGATTAAATTGATGTTAAAAATTGTGATTTTAATTTAAACAAAGCCAAATATAGAACTGGTTTAAACAAAGTAGTTGCATCCTCTTCATTAAAATTTGATTTTTAAAATTTTGTGTCTAAGATTTACCATTTTCTAAATAAATAATTGCCTGTCAAAAGGTTTCTTTAATAGTAAGTAGTCCGTATTTTTTTTTGTAATTAATTTAAATTTTAAACAACAAAACTGTTTTCAATATACCACCACACAAAAAAATCATAAAAGAAAAGTTTCAGAACCATTAGGATTGATGGTTAAGTAACCAAGATTTGTTAGCCGAAATTTTTACTTTCAACAATTCAACGTTATCACAATGCGTGGTTATGTGAGTTTCTTGTTGTATATAAATTTTCAAAGATTTACATTTATAATAAGAATTGCATCTAACAAATAAAATTAGATAAATATTACAATATTTATGAAACATCGTTTTAGCAAGCTTAAAACTTAGCATAAATTTCCTTATTTAATTTTTAAACTTTTTTTTTCCAAACGTTTCTAATGTATGTTTATATTTTTTGGGGTGAAATAAACTGCCCTTCTCTTCTTTTGTGGCATTTAGTTCTAAAAGAGAAACCTTCACGTCAGCTTGCGAAACATAAAATTCCTCTTATCGAAATTTACGATCTTTCACAGACCAGAATAAAGCTCTCTGGGGGAAATTTTAGACAAAATGCTGCGAAAATGCTTTTTGAAGTGAATAAAAATGGTGAAATCGATTCTGTATTTAGCTTAGGAAGTAATTTGCGCTACCTAATAAAAATGCTTATTGAAAATGTTAAACAATTTACTATTTGTTTATAATGTTTTCTGAAATAAAAAAAAAAGTCAAGTCACCTCGTTTTTAAAACCATGTTTAATTTTTTGGTGTTGTTTTTCAAGTTAAGACTTTATCGATGTATATAGTCTTGCTTTATAAATAGTTTAATATTCACCAGTTTCTTTCAAATAAGTAATATATTTTCTAGTTACTTTTTAAACTGTTACAAAAATTTCTTTCAGTAGCTTTTAAAGTTGTTTTTAAGTCAAAATATATATTTTTAAATTTATGTAACGGGCTTTCTCAAAAGTGGCAGCATAACATTATATTTTTATCACATCTTATTGCTTTATTTTTCAGAGTCATATAATCGTCGTATAATCATCTTAATTTCAACTTTTTTTTTATCGTTTTTCTTTAAGTAATACACTTATACACTAAAAATAACTTATTGCTAGTATCGTTAATAATTCATTGAAAACTTCTGTAAGATTTTATTAATATAAAATTATATAAATATATATTGTGATGATGTTTTATTGTTTTATTTTTCAGAGTCGTATAATAAGTATCTAAATTTCAACGTTTTTCTTTTTTATCGTTTATCTTTAAGTGATACAGTCTCTTTTTGAAAAAAATTATTTCTATTTCTCTTAACTTTTCAGTCAAAATATAATGCAAAGAAATTTAATAATAAATAGGTATATATTAAATAATAGTAATCATAGGTGATGTGTTAATAAATATAAAATAATATAAATAATAAATAGGTGTATAACAATAATATAAAATAATAAATAGGTGTATAATAATAATAATAAATAAATAGGTGTATGCTAATATAAAAATTTTAAAATATTGTAACGACCATAATTTTATTATTTAATATACATTTATCAAACGTTAACACTTATAAATATTATTTAAATTTTACGTATTTAAATGAATATTTAATACTTTAAAAAATGGATTTCGTTGCTATTTGAATGTTCTAAATTCATTCACAGAAAATACAAAAATAATTATAATATTAAGGAAATAATATTTTATAATAAAAATTAAGATGTTTTTTAATATAGCTAATCACTTAAAATGCTCATGTTTTGCAAATAGAGTTAAACACAATGATATTTATCTAAAAATATAGCATCATCTTTTACAGAAATACTAACTAACATTTTTTATAGAAATACTAACACAATTCTTTTATAGAAATACTAACACAATTTTTATAGAAATATTAACAACACTTTGCAACTATTTGAACTTTTAGTTTCTTTTTACTCAGTAACTGTGGAAAAATTAATTGTATCTGCTTATCCCTCTGAAGTGGGTTGTATTTAAACCTGCATTTGCCATTTGCACTTTGGACATAGGAGTGTATTTAAACCTTATTAAAAAGCATATCACAAATATTAACTTAATATTTTAGATTTTAATTTGACATACATAGTTAAATTTTGGTTTTAATATTTGTCTTGACCATCATTTGACATTGATTAATCGTTTTTCATACCATTTTACGTATTCATACCAAACGTTTTAACACAATGATGTTTATCTAAAATATAGCATCCGTTTTACAGAAATACTAGCCAACTTTTTTATAAAAATACTAACAAAAATTTTTATAGAAATATCAACAACGCTTTGTAACAATTTAAAATGTTTCTTTTATTCAGTAGTAATGAAAGTGACCGTAGAAAAATTAATGTATCAATTAAATGTATTCCTACGAATTGGACTGTATTTAAACTTGCATTTGTATTTTGATTTTTGAACCACATTTATACTTGGATTTGACTTTTGGACGTTGGAGTGTATTTAAACCTTATTAAAAAATATATCACAATAACTAACTTAATATTTTAGGATTTTAATTTGACATGCATAGTAAAAATTCGGTTTAAAATTTGCCTTAAACATCACAATGTTTTGTTAATAATTTTTGATAATGTTTTTAATTTAAATTATATTTAAATGCACTCCAAAGTCCAAATCCAAGTATAAACGTGGTTCAAAAGTCAAATTGTAAATGCAGGTTTAAATACAAATCCTATTCATAGGGATTAAACAGATTCAAATAATTTTTCCTCAGTTGCTTTCATTAATACTGAATAAAAAAACAAACAAAAAAGTTTAAATAGTTTCAAAGTGTTGTTAGTATTTCTATAAAAGGTTTGTTAGTGTTTTCTGTAAAAAGTTTGTTAGTATTTCTGTAAAAAGTTTGTTAGTATTTCTATAAAAAGGTTTGTTAGTGTTACTATAAAAGGTTTGTTAGTGTTTCTGTAAAAGTTTTGTTAGTGTTTCTATAAAAAAGGTTTTTTAGTGTTTCTGTAAAAAAAGGATGCTATATTTTTGTTAATTTGACATTAATTAATCGCTTTTCATATCGTTTTACGTATTTATACAAAACATTAAAAGTCCGAGAACTTCCTATTTCTGTGTACGGCGCTAAATGCAGCACAGAACAAAAGCTTTCAAAAGACAAGAGATATCTCATATTTATAAATCGTAAGTTGCTATCGATGCACGCCAAGAAATCAATATCGTTTTTTCCATGATGATACCTCGCAGTGTCAGGTACGCATTTGGGTGTGGTGCGCTTGGCTCCGAAAGGGGAACCAATATTTAATTAATTTCGGGACGCAGGACTTTTTGGACTTGCGCGAGTTCTAAGAATGCCGCTGTTGAGCTTAAAAAGTGGAGGAATTGTTTTGCAAAAAAAAGAGCTTATCCAGTATTTGTTTCCATTTTTGTTTTTAAAGAATGTCGCTGTGTTGGTTAAAGTTCAGGAAATTTTTCAAAAAGGGTTATTTAGTATTTGTTTTTCAGTATTCAGTATTTTGTTTTAATTGTTATTTTCAATTCCTTCTATTAGCTCACAGTCTCCTCTATATATATCTTGTTCAAATTTTCAATCGTTAATAAAATACCTTTTATTCCTCCACTCGAGTTCAAATACATTTTTTAACTTGTAGTGGATGACACTGGATGTTAATACAGGGTTTTCAAATATTAATTCAGTAATTAAATTTAACTCATTATTTCAGTTTTTTTTTTAGATTTAAGTCGCATGTATCTACCACAATAGATGGCGCCAGATAAACCTTAAAAAAAATGAATGAAAATTATTATAAAAGGATTTTCTGCAACAGAGTGAAAAAAAAAAAAAAAAAGTAGGAATTGACTTAAAATTTTTTTTTTTATATTACTTGTTTTTTGTTCATTTATTAAAGAATGTCGCTGTGTTGGTTTAAGTTGAGGAAAATTTTTGCAAAAAGCGTTATTTAGTATTTATTTTTCAGTATTCAGTATATTGTTTTAGTTGGTTTTTATGTTAATTTTATAAGCCCTGCTCAAAATAAATACACAATAATATTCAAATAGTTTTTTTTTTTGGAAATGATTTTATTTATTTTTATCTATTAATAATTTTTTTCAAATTAATTCTTTGTACTTTTTTTTCTAATGCAGTTGGCAAATACTCAGACAGTTATCTTTATGCTATAAGTGAGGGCTATACCGACATTACTCATTTAGCATTACTACCGAGGGAGCACGTGGTAGGACCCAGGGGGCGAGGGGTAATTCTTTGTTGAAACAATATTATCACATATATATGGAAAGAGCGATTACATTTAAAGAAGTAATTAAATCTGTTTTTTTTTATTTATAATTTAAAATTTTATTTATAATTATGTTATTAAAAATTAAAAATTTATATTTCCGAAATTTATAATTTTTTTTTTAGCAAAACGCATATAAATTATAAACTGGATTTTTCGTTAGAGGTACAAAGCAAATTAAATAAATTTTGTTTATACAAAAAAATATTTTCCAAAAACTTAGAACTAATAACTTTGACTAAAAATGAAAAATATAGAATGTATTACGTCATTTATTCGCCGATTATAATGAAGTATTATTTGATATTGGTAATTTGTGTCTCAATAAGAAATTTCTGAAAAATATTTGACAGTTTGTGTGTATGAATAAGATGAAATATGTTTCAGCTGATATACAAAATATTCTCAAATAAAATATATTTTCAGTTTTTGAATTAAAGCTACACCAATTTTTATAATTTCGTGCACCATAGGATACCAAATAGGAAAATAGCAGTTTATGAATACATAGTTTAATTTTTGTCGTTTTAAACAGATTTCATCCCTCAGCAACTAAGACATGAAGTAAAACATTTGATGACAGCTCAATGTAAATTAAAAACTACTAGATTTCGGTGAAAGATAACTAACTTGTTCGTTGCTTTGACCTCTTTTCGGGAAAGTTTGTTGATTTATATTACTTTGAACCTTGCTTATGACATAGGGATTAAATATTTTGCGTGAATATGATGATTAGTAAAGAAATTAAATAACCCAGAATTCATTTTTAAGGCATAAAAATCAAAAGATGGAAAATGAATTAAAATAAAAACGTATATACTTATGGATACAAGTAGGAAATAATTTATCATGATTTCAGAAAGAAATAAGAGGTTTATTTAATTACGAATTGAGCGATTTAAATAAAGAGTTGATTTACTTGCAGTTCAGTTCGCATAGTTCAATGCATGGAATTAAATTAGTAGATTTAATAGAAAAAAATAAATTCTTTTTATCACTTATCATTAACTTCAGTGTTAAATATGTTTGAAATTTTCGTCACATTTATATTTCGGCGTGGCATACCTATGTGGAAGCCGAACTATAGTATTATTCAACAAAAAAAATATATATATTTACCATCATTTATGTGTATGTTATAAGATGGGTTGTATAACTTTATTGAAAAATTCATTATATTATTCAATAACATTACTATTTACATTTTGGATTTCAATTTCCATTTAAATGCTTGTTATACAATAATCCAGAAATGGCAATAAAAAATTAATATTTAAATTAACTGTTAAAACGTTTGAAAAAAATATTATATCTTTATAAGCCGGAATTATCACGAAACTAGAATTGTGATTTTTTTAAAAAGTTAATGAGAAAAACTACACGAAAGTTTAAAAATTCATAGGAAAATTGAAAAAAAAATTATTTCCAACTTGAAATATAATGTATAGTAATTTATAAGATGCAAACCTTTAGAATTCTGAAATATTTTTTTAATGCCTTTCTCTATAAAATAATTAAGATATACTAAAGATCTCTGACAAAACTTTAAAATATTTTGATTTTAAAATTGTAAAAAAAAGTTTTTTAACCACAAAAATAATTTTAAGACAAAATTACTTCATGATAACCTTCCCCCCCCTCCCCCTACCATTATTTCTTGAATGAACCTTTCTTTTCTGACATAAAACATTTAAACAATAACATCATCTTTATCCTATTGACATTTAGTCTGCATGTTTTCTCTTGAATAATATTTGATTTCCTTTTATTTTTATTTCTTTCTGTATTCATCTTACCTTTCAACGATTCTCAATACATATCTGTCGCAAAAAAAAAAAAAAAAAAAAAAAAAAAAAAAAAAAAAATTATTTTATAATCAGGAGATCTTGAATAAATCGGATTTGAAAGACCATGAACCTCATGCAAACAGACTCATTTAAGTCTTCTTGTAAAATCACCCACTACGATTTTCTCCCTTCAATTACTGGGGCAAAAAAGAACGAAGTCTTTGAAAACGTTCTTTTTTCCCTTCAAGAATAAAAGAAAATCCGGATATTGATCTTATGTCTGACTAAATGGGGTTGAATTTTGTTCTCGCTTAAGTTATTTAATTAAACATTTTATAAATTAAATTAGACCGATCGATTATAGTAGTGTTTAGAAATTACATTAATTTCTGATTCTTTTTACTTTTTTAGAAACGCCATTATGTATCGTGTTATATTTATCTTGAAATTATTTACTCAGTTAAGCAAAAGAAATATTTAAAAATTTGTTTTGTGAATTAAATTATAAGGTCAGTTTAAAGAATTAATGCTATCTTTCAAGAAGTCTTATTAAAAAGTTTAGCAAAACTAAAAGTAAAAAAAACACACCAGTAATTTATAATTTTATTATCATTTATATATGTTATAAGACGGATTGCTGCCTATAGAAAATTCAATTTACTATTCAATAAAATTATTAGTTTCATTTTTGGATTTAAATTTTCATTAAATGTTAATATATAACAGTCCTGAAATTGCAATAAAATATTCAATATTTAAATGAAAAACTTTTTTGAAACGAATTATATCTTTATAATAATCCAGAATTAGCCCGAAACTAAAATTTTGCTTTTTGTTTTTAGTTAATTAGAAAAAAACTTCACGAAAGTTTAAAAAATTCATAGGAAAATGAAAAAAAAAAAATAATTCCAACTTGAAATATAATATATAGTAATTTATAAGATCCAAACCTTTAGATTTTTGGAATATTTTTAATGCCTTTATGAAATAATTAAGATATACTAAAGATTTCTAACAAAACTTTGGAATATTTTGATTTAAAAAAAACGGGAAAAAACGTTTTTTAATACACAAATAATTTTAAAACAAAATTACTTTATGATAAGCCCCTACCATTATTTCTTGAATGAACCTTTTCTTTCTGACATAAAATATTTAAACAATAACATCATCTTTATCCTATTGACATTTAGTCTGCATGTTTCCTTGAATAATATTTGATTTCCTTTTATTTTTTATTTTTGTAGCCGTATTCATCTTACCTTTCAATGATTCTCAATACATATATCTCACGAAAAAAAAAAGTTTTTATAATCAGGAGATCTTGAATAAATCAGATTTAAAGACCATGAACCTCCTGCAAACAGACTCATTTAAGACTTCTTGTAAAATCACCCACAACAATTTTCCCCTTCAATTACTTGGGGGAAAGAAGAAAGAAGTCTTTGAAAGAGTTCTTTTTTTCTTCAAGAATAAAAGAAAATCCGGATATTGATCTTATGTCTGACTAAATGGGGTTGAATTTTGTTCTCGCTTAAGTTATTTAATTAAACATTTTATAAATTAAGTTAGACTGATCGATTATAGCACTGTTTAGAAATTATATTAATTTCTGTTTCTTTTTACACTTTTTTAGAAGCGCCATTATGTATCGTGTTATATTTATCTTGAAATTATTTGCTCAGTTAAGCAAGAAATATTTAAAATTTGTTTTGTGAATTAAATTATAACGTTAGTTTATAGAAGTAACGATCCTTCCAAGAAGACTTATTAAAAAATTTAGCAAAACTAAATCAAATAAAAAAACAGTGATAATTAAACATGCAGAATCTCGACTCGTGTCTCAGTGGCAACGCGCTCCGCTGGTGAACAATAGGACTGAGGTTCAATCTGCTGGTGGCTTTGTTGCAGACACTGTTTCAAAACTATTAGTCTCGATGGCGTTTGGGATTTTCAGCCTCTTGTTTCGTTAATCAGATTACCCGGTGAGAGTTTTCGGGTTTACTCTCATAAGATACGCGAGTCTCCCCTATGGGTTCCCTGAAAGGCGCTACCCTACTACTTCAGCAACACGGAGCTAAGTCAGATTTCTAAATACGGAGGGCTCCATCGCAGCGGAAGTTGCTCTTTTCCCTCCTTCCATGAGTAGACTACTCATAGGGTGTCCGGACATTGAGGATTAGCGACAACAACAACATTTACAATTTTATATGAACTTAAATAAAGGCCACGGATATTTCACCCACAGATGCTCTTTAGTATCTATTTTCCTGGGTTTCTACCATAGTAAACCCAAATGTGGACAGCCAGTCTTAAAAATCCCAGTAGCAGGCAAATTACTTCTTTCATCATCCGTAGATCGGTTTGGCGTGGTATACATAACTGAAAACCGAACTATAGTATTTGTTTAACAATAAATATATATTTATCATCATTTATGTATACGTTAAAAATATGGGTTGCAACTTATTAAAAAATTCACTCTACTATTCAATGAAATTACTATTTTCATTTTGGATTTCAGTTTTTATTTAAATGCTAGTATACAACAACCGAAAAATTTCAGTAAAAAAAATATTTAAATGTAAAAAATTTTGAAAAAAATATATCTTTATAATCCAGAATCATGCCGAAACTGGAATTGTGATTTTTTTTTCAAAGTTAAAGTAGAAAAACTTAAGAAAATAAACAAAAAAAATTTTTTTTATTTCAATTTGTAATATAACATACAATAATCTATAAGATCCTGAAAGATTCTTTAGAGTTCTGAAATATTTTAATGCATTTCTCTATGAAATAATTAAAGGGCATTAAAAATATCTTTAAAGATACCTTCAAATATTTTGATTTAAAAAATAAAAAGTAATTTTAAAACAAAATTACTTTACGATAAAAACCCACATTATTTCTTGAATGGACCGTATTCTTTCTGTCAGAAAACATTTAAACAATAACATCATCTTTATCCTATTGACATTTAGTCTGCATGTTTTCTTGAATAATATTTGATTTCCTTTTTATTTTTTATTTTTGTTGCCGTATTCATCTTACCTTTCAACGATTCTCAATACATAAATCTGTAGCAAAAAAGATTTTTATAATCAGGAGATCTTGAATAAATCAGATTTGAAAGACCATGAAACTCATGCAAACAGACTCATTTAAGTCTTCTTGTAAAATCACCCACTACGATTTTCTCTCCTTCAATTACTGGGGGCAAAAAGAAAGAAGTCTTTGAAAGAGTTCTTTTTTTTTTTTCCTTCAAGAATAAAAGAAAATCCGGATATTGATCTGACTAAATGGGGTTGAATTTTTGTTCGCACTTAAGTTATTTAATTAAACATTTTATAAATTAAATTAGACTGATTGATTATAGTACTGTTTAGAAATTATATTAATTTCTGATTCTTTTAGAATGATTCTTTATTCGCATTCTGTATCGCGTTATATTTATCTTGAAATTATTTACTCAGTTAAGCAAAGAAATATTTAAAAAATTGTTTGAGAATTAGATTATAAGGATAGTTTAAAGAAATAATGATCACTTCTAAGAAGACTTATTTAAAAAGTTAGCAAAAATAAAGAAAAAAAAATAGTAATAATTAAATATTTATAAATCTGATCAAAATATTATAATTGAAAAATTCGAATAAACAGGAGTAGTGATATCTTTTATAAAATGTGAAGAATCACACACAAAAGTATAAAATTACACACAAGTTGTTTTAAATTATTTGATAAAAATTTAAATTCATTTTTTTGATAATAAAAATATTATTTCGTAGAACTTAAATTTCTCAACCTGTCAAAAAATACGAACATTAAATTGAACTGTTCAGAACTGTTTGAACCGAAATCCTTTTAGTTAAAAAAAAATGAGTAAATTTGAATGGTTATTTAAATGCATTTCTTTATTAAAAATTGTCGCGGTTTTCAAAAAGTGCTTTAAATACCTTTGTCACATTTATACCTGTAATTAACAATTTATAATATAGCCTAATTAAATATTTATTGCTTCTTTGTAAGCATAATTAAATAATTATTGAACGTAATATTCTTAGGTTTTATTTTAGGTTTTTTTTTTATTGCGCATTTTTTATTGCACATTCCACGCATAAAAAAACAAAATAATTTGTGAAAATTATTCATCATTAATTTTTGTCCATACATCGATTTCATAAATATATGGTTGAGCTCTATACATAGCTCTACTCTATACTATAGATCTCTCTCTCTGTCTCTCTAAAGTATGTATACACAAACATACCAACAACACTACAATGAATATATATATATATATATTTATTATAGTCATTGTTGTTGTCGGTTTGCTTGTGTAGCTGGATTTGGGTAAAGTTGAGACACAGGTTTGAGAATACCCAACTTTATTAGCACGCACACAAATACCAAATAAACAGCGCAATTAACTACAAACAATATTTAATACACAACATGTAACACATTTAAAGACATATATACTTTCCTGAAGGATTCAACTTCTAAGCTGAGAATCTTCTTATTCCTCTCGGGATGAGAGATTGTAACTAACGGCAGCGCCGACTGCGCACTACTTCTTCTCGGGTTAAAGTTTCGATGCCTACTGATCATTTCTCTGAACGCTGTAGGGGCGCTTTTACAGTGGGTAGGAGAGAGAACGGTTATAATGATTGCCATATATATATATATATAAATATATATGGCAACGTCTTCTACTAGTTATCTTTCTGCATATATTACATCTCTGATATATATTTGGAAGCTGACAGATTTTCGTAGTGCCTGAACGCTAGTCATTCGGCCATCAGGCCCGATACTTATATAGAATAACAAAATAGGTAGTTTTTTTCTTAAATAAATTGCGCCATGTATGTTTTTTAAATCGCTATCCTTAAAAAGACATGAACCAATCAGTTTATATAAAAAACACATGTTGCAACAAATATGAGCGTTGACAAGGTATTGTTTGTTACAGGAAAATTTGTTGTCATGAATGTTTTCTTAAGAAAAAAATTCTTTAAGAATTCTCCTCTAAATTTTGTAATCCTGAAATAACATTACATTTTAAACACAAAGCAGAAAAAACTCATCAAATCTTTACCTAACAGACTGAAAATCGTCATTTTCTTTTTAGAGCACCTCATTATTAGCCAATAATTCTACTTAAGTGCTCTATAAATAAACGTTCAAGTCTTTCGATAGTCAAATTGTATGACGATCATAAATATTAAGTAGCTTTCGTAAAAATTTCGTATTTGCGTGAGGATTGTCAAGAATTCCTCAAGCTGCGGCCATAGAAAAATCGGTGACCATTGACTTCAGCCATAAAAAAGAAAACGGCCGCATGTGTGGCGTGCCTTGTAACTGACAGTAAAGGCTTTTTTTTTTCTTGAATTTTTTTCTGCCATAATTCGAAAACAGTACAGTCGTTAAAAGTTCCGTGATGGCCTTCCATTTCCGAATTAAAATGTCGGTCCTTTCTCCTCGGCAAACGCTTTGTTCCGGTTTGTTTCGTGAATGTCATTTTTACGTTATTTAATAAAAAAGAGGTATACAGAAGGGATTATAGGATAAAAGACATTGCTTTCTAGGACTTTTTTTAATTAGTACGAATTATTGCATTTTCTGTTATTGTATGAAAATGCTAATTTTCATTTTAATTGAAATTTATAAGTAATACATTGACAAGTATCTTATTTTTCAGTAAACACTGTTCTTATTAAAAAGTGCAATCTTTTTATCATTAATATTTATGTATTAACCTTTTCAGTGGCTACAATATTTTTCAAGAATGCCCTCAAATGATTTTTCGGTCGAATTTCTTTTTTCGCCCATGTGTTCATTAAAGTGTCAGACGTTTTTAATTTGTTTCCCTGACTATGTGCAGCTTCTACACTTCTTTGAACTGTATAATGCTAAAAAAAACTAACATAGAATATTGAACAATTAAAATCTATAATCTTGTAGTGTGAAGGTTTCGCCCATGTTTCGGTTTTGCGCCTATGTATTCCTTAAAAGGTGAGCTGTGTTTTTAGTTCTGTTTCTCCTGACACCCTCATTTCTTTGAACTGTATAATGCTAAAAATACTAATATACAATAATGAGCAATTGACAGCTATAAACTGGTAGAGTGCAGATTGAGCAACCGGATTGTAACAGGGTGTGTGATTGGATTAAGTTCCTTGAAGCACAAGTTTGAGAACTCGACAACTTTATTTACGCATGCATAAACACCAAACACATTCAATTAGAGACCTACAATATTTAACACATTTAAAGCCAGATTATAGATTCGAGGAAAGACTCCACTGCGAAGTCGAAAAACTGGAAACTCTGTTAAGAGTAGAGTATATTTTCTCTCAGGGTGAGAGTGGTGGCTTTCCGCCCAATATTTCCTATTGGGCGGAGAGACTATGAATCAACTTACCATTTCTCAGCGGGAACGCATGGATACGCTCGGGTGGGAGTCTCGAGGCCGACTGACCATTTCTCCTGAACACACAGGTGACATGGTAGATTAGTGGAAGGACTCCACTTTTAAGCTGAAATCCAAAACTCGGATATGCGCAGGGTGAGCGAAATGTACTTCTCCTCCAGGTGATAATCTAGGCTAATCAATGCTCAGAATTGCGCTTGACTATATTTTCCTCTCGGATTAGCGACTGTAAACTAAAGTTTCAAAGAAGCGCGTGGTTACGCTATATTTCCTCTCAGGTGGAATCCGATTATCCATTTCTACTGAACGCACAAGGGGCGCTCTTGCCAGTGTAATAGGAGGAAGAAAATTATCATTTGATAGTTATCTTCCCTGCCAGACCACCCAAACAATGTAAATGTATTGGAAGTCACGAAATATTCGGTAAGAAATAAAAGCTTCAAATTGTCAGTGGAATACCATATTTCCATAAGTCTGAGTCCATGCAAATTAGGTATAGTTCAGATTAGCTTGAAGGTCCATATCTCATTGTCACGGAATTGGTTTAAAGTATGTATAAAGTATTTCAAAAACATGTGGCAAAAATGTAAAGGCAGATAAAGGATACCGAAATTGGTAGATTTTTGTAATGGATAGTGTGTCCAGAGAGGTACATTAAAGTGATAGCAGGTGCTGTTTAGATCGTAACTGATAGCAATACTAATCGTCATTTTATGCGCAGTACACATTATGAGAATTTGGAACTCACTGACTTGTATATTATGTATGAAGTTATGAACAAAAAAATAGAGTAGCTGTTCAGAAATGAAACAGCATTTCATCTTTAGATGTTTCTGCAACTGATCGATTCGATTTGTAGATAAGTATGTGTAATAAATATTTTGTTTCTTTTGACATATTCCGTCAGTTTTTGGGCGTCAACATAAAATTTGCTCATATTGAATTATTAATATTTTGGAATTAAAAAGGGAAATACAATGCAAGAAAATTTTCTGAATTCAGTTTCGTAATACAGCCTGAATGGCTGAGTGGCTAGCGCTCTGACGCTCAGCACTACAGGTTTCGGGTTCGAGTCCCGGCGGTGCCGTGGATGTTTGTAGTGGTTCGTAATCCACTTTAAATCGTAGGTCCCGGTTTAATAGGATCGTAGAGTGTTGCGGGGCATTGTTACTCCGTGTCCGTGGCTTATCTTCAAGTTACACGCGCCCCCCAGGGTAATGCAAAGTGAGTAACGTCTATGCAGCGCTTGCCTTAAGGCATCCAAGACGTCCAAGATTATATTTCAAGTTGGTGGGCCTGAATGGCCGAGTGGCTAGCGCTCTGGCGCTCGGTACCACAGGTTTCGGGTTCGAGTCCCGGCGGTGCCATGGATATTTGTAGTGGTTCGTAATCCACTTTAAACCGTAGGTCCCGGTCCTAATAGGATCGTAGAGCGTTGCGGGGGCTTTATTACTCCGTGTCCGTGGCTTATCTTCAAGTTATACGCTCCCCATGTGTAACGCAAAGTGAGTAACGTCTGTGCAGCGCTTACCTTAAGGCATCCAAGACAGCTGTCTAGGTGTTTGCTAGCTGCATTAGAACAAAAAGTTTCGTACTATTCTTTTAAATTGCATCAAAATTGATGGATTTAATTATTAATAATATTTTAGTGCTAGTGTAATATGCATTTTACATTTGTTTTATTTTAATATTAAATGTTATGCGAATTATTAAAGGCAATAATTAAAAGAGAATAAAATTTTTAAGAATTTGATAATAATTATAAACGATTTATTTAAATTATTCAACATTTCTGGATATTAAAATTTGCTAATTTCAAAATCTAATTAACATATATTATATAAATTTTAATATTTTATATGCAAACAATGTTACAATGCATAAAAAGATGGTTAAAACTCTCGAGAAAGAAAATTTAATAATAATTTGCTGAATAAAATACAGTTACTCTAAATAATTTACAGTTTCCTACTATTTATCTAGGTAATATTTTTAAAAGGCACTGAAAGTATTTTACTACTAATGTAATTATCTTTTACTAAGCAATAATAATAATAATAATAAAAGTATGAATGATAAGTAGATTAAGTTAATTGTTATAAATAAGTAGATTACCACATTAATATTATTTAACTAAACATGGGGAAAAAATATTTTCCTGGGAAGGGGGGGACGAAACAATTTCACTCTATTTCAGATAACACTTGATCCTTTTACAGAAATAATTTTGATAAATAAGAGGTTTAAATTGAAAACTACCTTACTAGTTACAATTTTTTTCTATATCCCTTCTTTATCACTCTTTTAATTATGTAAAAGGAAAATAAAGTGCTGAGCCTCACTTTAAAAGCCTTAACCCACTCCAACAAAGATTAAACAGATTTCAATTAAAACATTCATAAACTTGTTGATTTATGCATTGTATAAAATGGTAAAATTGTGACAAGGAATTTTCAAAGAGTTTAGTTAGTATTTACTTCAATTAAAAGTAGTTACCGGTGCCAAAAAGTATGATTTTTATACTATTAAATGGGTTTTTTTTTTTTTTGTTATTTTAAAATTATTTTGTTTAAATCAATTTTAAAGTAATATATATATATATAAATTTTTTTAATAATTTATATCCTTCATTAACTCAACAGCCCCATGGTGGGTCAAGGCCATCTGACTATTGGTAGATTTCGAGACAGAGAATGTTTTCTTTTTTACGGGGTATGATTGTCAGCCCTACGTCCAACAATCATATTAGAGCAGTACCTACTGCCTAATATGGATTCTAAACATCACAAAAATAAGTGGATTCCAAAGCATTAAAAACATTCATAGCACCACCGGGATTCCAGCCCGAAATCTGTGGCACCGAGCATCAAGCCCATTATCAACTTATCGCCAATGCTTTTTTTGTGAATGTTACAAAGCAAGCAAACTTACAGCGTCCTGATGGCCTTGGCTACATGTTAATCAGGTGGCATGTATGTTTTTAGTGTTTCATAACCCATGTTAAGCTGCTAGTCCCGGTCTAATTCTCCTAAAGTGTACAAAAAACGACCGTGGAACAACAAACCAAACCAAACTTACAATAAGATTGTACTAAAACATTTCGTAAACATCAATCAGCTTTAACGCATTTATCTTTCAAATATCTTGTAGTAAACCATTTATCACTGAGATCACATGAATAATGTTTGCCGTATGCACTCGAATAAAGGGTAATCTTCTGATTTCTGTAACAGATCTGAGAAAGCCTCTCACCCCAGAATAAACAAAAAGGATTCAGTCTTACATTCCAGGAATGGAATTGCTCTTCCACTGAATTGGACTACTATGCTAATATGGCAAAGATTAAATTTCATGTAGATTCAGTAGTTTTCGGTAGTAAAAGAACTAACCATAGAATTAAATATCAGTTTGTTTCATGTAATTTTGAATTAAAAATCGTCATCGATTATTATAAATATTTTGTGGGGATTGCATTATTTTTTAAATTTTAAAAACAGGTTTTTTTTTTAACGTTAAATTTTTATTTGAACTTAAAATTATATGATGAATTAAACAAGTAATATAAAAAAAAAAAAAATTAAAAGTCAATTCCTACTTAGGTCAACAAAGAAATATTTTGTTTTAATTACTTTTTATTTATTCCTAAATTTATATCCTGCTAAATATCTTATATCAGAGAAAAAAATTTTTTTCCTATACAAAACGAAAATTAATTAAGTAAATTTAATGAATGAATTAATATTTGAAAAAAAAGTGTATTAACATCCAGTGTCATGCACTACTAGTTTAAAATCTTGAATTTTAACTTGAGTGGATGAATAAAAAGTATTTTATTAGCGATTGAAAACTTGAACAAGATATATAAATATGTGGCTGACAACCCTACCCCCTTAAAAATAAAAATCTCATGTTTCGAAATCTGCCAGTAGGCATACGGCCTTGGCCCAAAATGGGCCTGTTGCGCCAATGAAGAAGAATAAGTTGTTTTCGTAAAGTAAGATTTCTTAAATGACTATTAATAAAAGCATTCAAAATTATTATATATAAATTTTTATGCTCTTGAGTTAGGCTCGAATAATATGGATTTAAATTTTCAATTTTTGTTGGAGCTCTAATAAGTTTAGTTTAAAATCTTTCAATTCTGTTTATATGATTTTATCTATGAAAGTATTTATGTTTAAAATTAGCAATACTAAGAAAAATTACTTAATAATCTGCTCTCACTATACAAAATATTTTTTTCTTTATCGGTTGTGCATTCTATGTATTATAATTAAGTGATTGGGACTTAAATTCATTTTTCGGTAGTCTAATGCATTGCAGTCTCTGTTTCGGAAAACGGGAAGGACAATCTAATAAGACTGTTCCTAATAAGTTTTATGTTGTATGTTCTCCCAGAAGACACAATCCTTCTCCATACAAAGATTATTGTTTCTTCAATAAAATTACAAGTGCATCGGTATTTATGTATATAACGATTAATTCAGTTCTGTACATTAAATCGGATAAAAGTAATACTACGATTAAATAGCATTTAATAAGGAATATTTGATAGCGTTATGCTATGAACGTGTCATTCAAGTTATGAACGAGTTATATCGTAAAGTTATAAACGAGTTATTCTGTAAAGTTAAAAACAAGTCATTCCGTAATATTAGCAATGAGTCATTCTGTAAATTTATAAATGAGTCATTCCATTAAGTTATGATCAAATCACGTAAAATTATGAACGAGTTATTCCGTAAAGTTATGAACGATTCATTCCATAAAATTATGAACGAGTTATTTCATGAAGTTATGAACGATTCATTCCATAAAATTATGAATGAGTCAGTGCAAATATCAAAATCCATCATTCCGTAAAGTTATGAATGAGTCATTATACAAAATCTTAAAGTTATGAACGAGTCATATGAACGAGTCATTTATTAAAGTTATGAATTAGTCATTCCGTAAAGTTATAAACGAGCAATTCCGTAAAAAGTTATATACAAGTCATTAAGCAAAATTATATATGAATCATTCTGTAAAGTTATAAACGAGTTATTCTGTAAAGTTGTAAACGAATCATTCAAATAACGTTTATAAATAAGTCATTCCGTAAAGTTGTGATTGAGTCACTTCATAAAGTTATGAACAAATCATTCCGTAAAGTATGAACGAGTCATTCCGTAAAGTTGTGAATGAGCTATTGCAAATATCAAAATCATCAAGTAATAAAACATACAAAAAATCAACGTCCCTCAAAAAAAAAAAAAAAAAAAAAAAAAAAAAATCCGTTGAACACGTTATTTGAATAACCGATAAGCACTGAAGTTCATTCGAAAATCAAATACTCCTTACGCTTTTATTCGGGATAGAAAAATAAAAGTCGAAAGAAAGTTGGTTGAAAAAATCAGATGTCGCTTCTTAAAGCAAATCAATTCATTTGGGATCTATTTGATTTCTTTTAAGAAGACATTTGAATGACATTGTGAGGAAACAACTCTCTGTTCTAATTTTTTATGGATGTTCGTGGGAATTCGAATCGTAGTTTTTTTTCTTGGAATAGTTTTTTTATTTAATTCCTATTCAATCCAAGAGTTTATGGTGGATTTTTTTGCTAAATGTTTTGTGTGAGAACAGGAAATGATTTATGTAGTCAATGAGTATCTACTATACTCGGAAGAAAATAAAAAAAAAGTAACAAACATAAAATAGAACATAAGAAAAAAATTTAATCATTTTATTGTTGATATTGTATTATTAACACAATAGGTTTAATTTCATTTTCTTAGAATTTGAGGAATTGTTTAAATCATTTTATTGTAGATGTACTATTAACACAATGGGGTTTAAACAACTTCTTAGAATTTGAAATTTTTAAATCATTTTACTTTCGATGTATTATTGACACAATAGGGTTTGATTTCGCTTTCTTAGAATTTAAAAAATTGTTTAAATCATTTTTCTGTAGATGTTGTATTATAAACACAATAAAGTGTAATTTAAATTTTTTTTTTTAAATTTGAAGAATTTTTTTAAATCATTTTACTGTAGATGTATTATTATCATTATGGGGTTTAATTTCACTTTTCTCAGATTTTGAAATTGTTTTAAAAATCATTTCACTGTTGATGCTGTATTATTAACACAATAGGGTTTAATTTCACTTTCTTAGAATTTGAAATTGTTTTTTAAATCATTTTACTGTAGATATTATATTATTAACTCAGTGTTTAATTTCACTTTCTTAGAATTTAAAAAATTGTATCAATTCATGTTATATATCCGTAAAAATTAAATATTTTTTGAAATATAAAAATAATTACCTGTCGCCTTTTTTAGCAAAAAAAATTTATTTTGATTATACGTATTTTTGAATTTTTATGAAATCTACAATTTTAATTCAACTTTTTAAATAAAATTTCTTGATTTGAATATTAATGCACACATTTAATTTTATTTTAAGAAGTAACATCATTTTGTTGTTCTTTTTCTTCATCATCATCAAAACTGTTTTTAGTATTACAAAAGTCTTATTTTAATGGATAAATAATTAAATAATAATACATTATAAGGCAACAAAATATTAATCCTTTTTGCAGATTAAGGAAATTGAATGACGACTTTTTTAAAATATATTATCGTGAATTTCAAAATATAAATATTTCTTTTCTAATAGAAACTTTACATAATATTGTAAGTAAGCCTTAGATGACGTTGTTTGACTTTTAAAATTTGAGATACAACTTGTTTTTTTGATAATCACCACTACAAAAATGAAAATAAAGATAATAAATGTGATTTTTATGAAGGTTCATAGTTAACATAATTAAAATCAAATGATTGATGATGTGATACTTATACACACTACAATTTTTCTGTTAAAATAGTTGGCTCTTATGTAGAAATCGGCATTAACTTTTGAACTTTCTGTAATTCTAAAAAATAATTCTTGTTATGTATCATTTGATAATTATTATTATTTTTATTGTAAAATGTTATACTTGACATGATGATGGCAGGCAATCAGGTGCATAGAAATGTTCCTACTATATATATATGGTTTGCTATTTTATTGAAGTAAAATCGAAGACTGAGAAGCCTCCTTTAAGCTTTCTCTGTTGTTGCTATAAATAGAGATGATAATGGACAATTTTACCAAGTTAGGGGCTTGATAACGAATATCTTAATCCATAGATTGGTCACCATGATTGATGCCTGGACCTTAAATCCATCCAGTACCTTTGGGATTATTTCCAATTTAATCGGCTTAGATTTTTCGTATAATGTCTTTGATTAAACTGTAACAAGGGTTTACCCAAGTTAGGCCATTGCTTTTCCAGTTTAAACATTAGGAGAGGGAACATGCCATTTACGATCATAACATTTTACGTCTGGAGAAGAAGCAAACCATATTTTTTTAAACATCAGTGAATGCCTTGAACAGCTCGCAGATGGGTGAGGAGGGGGAAAGATATGTATTTCCTGGAGAACTTTAAGAGGTAAATTCTTTGCAATTACGTCTCATATGAGAAAAAAACCTGAAATATCTACCAGAAAGTTTGATTATCGATGCGAGACGTTATAAATATTATCGTAATCGTAATCGTTTTCTATATCATCCTTTTTGAAGCAATGGCTAAAACGGATGCTACCATCGAATCTAAACATTAGCTCTCCTGTATACTAACTACACCTGTTACCACTGGATTAGTTATATTTCATATTAATTATAAAAAGTATTTTATCTTTTGATATTTTAACTCTTAAATTTTAACTTCGGTAACTAGTACGTAATAGGAAAAGCCTATTAGCTTTTCTTATCATATAAAATGCTATTGGTGTAATAAAAATGAACAGATTGTTTTTTTAATTTGAACTTTTTTTATTAATAGCCGATTAGTAAAAAAGGAGTTAATGGACATAAGGAAATTAAAGACATACTTGATATTACAGAAAGCAATGCATTGTTTAAGATGTAATATATATAATGTAATCGACCCAACGAAAAAAATTTATAAAAACTTTATGACATAAAAATTTTTTTTTTTAAAAAAATCAAATAATATATGCTAATTTTTTTTAATAATTTATTTTAAATTATTAACAATTTTTGCTAAAGTAAAAAAAAAAAAAATTCAGTATTCCTCAAACTGCAATTCATACCATTTTAACTTTCACATTACAAATAAAAAAATAACTAAATGCTAGCGATAAAGTTTTTTGTGAACCCACGTGCATGATATATTTTAAGATTGCTTATCGGTGGAAACATTATTTCTGAAATGTCCAAAGGTATTGAAATGACATAACATGCATTGTGACTGATAAGGCCTTCCCGAGGCAATCAATTTTATTGTGATCATAAAATCCTGACTCTAGGGTAGTTTCCATTGTTAAAATTTGTCGATTGATATTGAAAAATATCTGATATAGTTGATACTACTCCCATAAAAAAAGATTATATCTGAAAAATTTATTTGTAAAGATATGTTATTCATTAAATATATATTTATCACCATGTATTTGATCATAAGAAATATTTATTATATATACCATCATACATTCAATTAAATGTATTCATTTCCGAAAAAAAATTTTTTTTTGTTAATTTGAATAAAAGTGTTTTAAATTCGTATAGATGGTGTGTTTCCGTGTATTTTTAGAATATTTTTTTAAATCTTACTTATGGATGTTTGATTTATATACGGATTCGCTAATCTCGTAAAAATGTAAATACTTTTTCGTCGGCCCGGCGTAAGCGATTGTCAAATATAACTAAATAAAGCATGTTTTTATTTCTTCAGTTTATACTTCATTAGTTTATGGAAAAGTTAATTTTAAATGAAATTAGTTGTTCGTTTTAAGAAACTGAGTTGTTTTATTTTTTTGATTTTTCATTATTCACAAATGCCAAACAACCATATTTTTATTACAATTTTCAGCAAACGTGGTCACCTGTAGTTTGAAATTTTTTGTTGTTGTGTCTAATCCTCAGTGTCCGGCAGCAGGTCAGACACCCCATGGTAGTATATTAACCCTTTGAACTCGAGGGGCTCTGGAACGGCCCCATTTAAAATTTGTCTTCAAGCTCGAGGGCTCCGCTACGCAGACAATGCAAATAACAATATAAATAATGCGTTTCTTTTTAATACGTATATCAAACTTACATGTGAATATGATCTTTCACTAAAATCGCTTCGAGTTGCTGGTAATACGAATGAAAAAAAACTTCGACTGTAAAAGTTAATGGATGGAGGAAAGGGAGCAGCTTTTGATGGAGTACCGTAGATAGAGATCTGACGTGGCTTCGAGGCGCTGAAGAAGAAGAAGGGCAGTGCTTTCCGGGAGGATTTTTAGGGAGAACTAATCTGCTTTATGGGAGAAAGCCCAGAAAACTCCCATCAGGTAGTCAGATTAACGAGGCTAGAACATCCTAAACGCTATCGAGGCTCCATGTTTTCAAACAGTGTCTACGACAATGCCACCAGCTGGTTGAACCGCTGCCCTAATGCCATCAATAGCGCACGTTATCTTTGGATCACAAGTTGGGCTGAAAAAACGTGATGACCTCTAGTTTAAAATTTGCCGTATCTATTTTCATCTTTCAGACAAATTATGAAGGCTCAAAAAAAATAAGGCTCCGTAAATCGTGTACAAAAAATAACACTTAAATGAAAACAATGTGCTGCCTTAAAATAGGGTTACCAAAGTTATTGGTATCATCTGTAGCATCTGGCGTTTTACGTAGATTTGTTTGAAAAATATTGCATCTGTTTTTTTTGGACATTTTCACCGTATGGGGACATGTTTGACAATACAAGATTTTTTTTATTTCTGCTTATGAACTGGTTTGAAGTTTGGGTAAATTTTTTGAAAACAAAGCACACTTTGGGCTTAGATTCGGATATATACTGTAATAAAGATGTAATTTAATAAAGTATAATTAAGAATTAAATGTAAATTGTATTTTTACTTTTAATTTGCTATCAGGTAGTAAATGTTTTTGTTAATGATGATATTTATAATCTGCTATAATTCCAAAATGTTATCTGCAATTGTATAATCTAATAACAGATTAACTGGAAAACATATTCAAACTCTTTCTCTAAAGAAATTGATTTTCGAAAAGTAGTTAATAGGCTTTCAAGACAATTTTTTTTATGGCATCTACTTAAATATCATAGAAAATTTATTGAATCTTGATAACATAGTTTGGAAAACTCTACTTATTACAATGATACAGTGCTTTAGAATGAAAAGATAAAGAGTTACAATGAAAGAAATTATTTTACCAATATGTTAACAAATGCAAGGCTTCAAATTCTACATTTCATTTTCTGATGTCTTGGCTTTAATTTCACAAACATTTCTTCAGGAGTCATAGTAAAAACCTTAAGTACACGTTTAACCTGAAATTAAATTGAAGGCCAATTGAACCAATCTATAATACATATACTGGTGCAATAATTTGGAATGGGACATTTTCATTTAAATATGATTATGGAATCTTTTTCTTGAAGTAGACATAACCAAGTGATTTGTGAAAATAATAATATCTTACGAACTCGGTTTCCTTTCTTAAAGGGATGATCTCAATCTTATTGAACGAATTGTTAACGCACCGATTCCGCACCATAACTGCTGATAAAGTGCCTTAAAACTGTTCATCATGTTTCAAGAGGATTTGAAAAATTTATACGCTTACCCGATTATCTAAAGAAAACAAATTGTAAAAGCCCCTAGTTAAAGATACGTCACATTCTTATTGGTATATCATTTCAATGATTTGAATAATTTAGGTTAGCAACTCATTTGCAAAGCAACAATAGAAGGATTGGTTTCAAGCATGGTTTGTCTGCATTTTCATATCTTAAGAAAAATACTGGCATATTTCATTGTGCGATATATTTTGTCATAATCATCTTGATATATAATTTGGTTTCATGTACCAAATGATATTGAACTTTTTGTTCACCATATTATAACCCTGAGAACCTACATATCTATTCAAATTTTACAGGCTTGACTTAAACATTAATAATCCTTGAATTCGACACTTCAGAGTTTATAGTTCACCATGAAAACTCATTACTTCAATATGCATCTTCGAAACTTTATATACCGGGAAAACATTGATTTTATTTATATGTGTGACAAAATACTAATTAATCAAAATGAAAGAGAAATATTTCTGGTTCTGATAAACAGACTTCCCCAGTTTATTCAAAACTGTAACTCGTACGTCGCATTTCAGAGATGCTTGAAAGTTTTTAAAAATGCTTATTATAGCTTATAAATATAATTTTCATTTACTTTATATTGGTAAACATCTAAATGATGTAGCGATATATTACTTTTTCGTTTTGTGCAAAATTATTAATTATTGAAACTATGCAACTGATATTGGATGAAATAGTTCATAAATTTTCAAAATCTACATTCATATTTGCATTTATTGTTCGTTATAGTAATAGTAATAATTTTAATCTGTAATATATAATGGGAGATATTGTAGATTTAATAATACTTTTCATAACTAGCACAACATAACATCGAACTATCAAATTATGCAGACTAAATTATACCATATTATATTTAATTTATTTGTAAAAATAGATTTTTCTCAGTTTGTATACTATTCGAAAATAATTCTAATTGAAATTCATGTTTACAGTTTAATAATTTTAGGTATATATATATATTATTGCCACCATCATGAATATAATTATCATTGAGATATTTTTCTAATATGGTTTGTTATTTAATAAGGTAACAAATATTTTAAGTAAAATTAGGAACAATTTATTAGTTATTTAAAAAATCTTTGTATATAAAAGAAAATTTCAAAAAAAAATATTTTGATTGATGTGGAAAATTTCTTTTTTGCATATTCAGTTTATAAAAATATTGATTTACTAACCATTTTTATTTAAATAAAAAATAATAATTATTTATTAATATATTTCGAATGATATGCATATATTTTATGTTTATAGTTATAGTTTGCAACTATATTATAGTATAGTTATATGTATTTAGTTTATATGTATATAGTTTACCGTTTGGAACATATCAATAATTTTATATTCAAGTAAATTTAATTTTCTACTCGCCTCATCTTGAGATTCTACAGATTCCACTGTAAATTTATGTAAAATCTTTGCTAGTGTAATTTTTGTTGTGATGTTAACCAGTCTTTGTGCGATGCAACATCTAGGTCCGACTCCAAATGCCAAATAGCTAGTCGAATGCTTTTTGGCAGGACTACCTGGTAAAAACCTATAAAATAAAAAAAGTATTCTCAATATATTTATTATATTAATTCAAAAGAATTTTACAGAAGGTCTACCTTTTAGAGTCTCTACTACTGTGTCAAAAAATATACAAAAAACGATCAAGAAACGTGCTACAAAATCTCTACTACTGTGCCCAAAAAAAGACTAATTATTTTTTTTTCAAAAATTCTTTATTTATTCTTCCAAATTTGTTTCACCTCCTTCAAAAATTCCCTGCGGACACAATGCACTTATGCCAACTTTTTTTTTCCAATCGCTTAATGCATGCTAAAGAGTCATCGACCGGGATGGCCTTCAAAGCGCGCGGCGATTCACGTTGAATCTCTTCAGCCTCAAAACTTCCCCGGAGTGGTCTTTTACGTTTATTTATCAGAATTCGCACGCTGTGAATACGGTGGTTGAAACAATATGGGTTTCATTTTTCCAAAGAATCAATGTAGTGGGAGCGGATTCAGTGTTTTCAATACCAATCGAGATTTGACGCATTTGAGGCTCAAAAATGAACTTGACTGATCTTTTGAAATTTCAACATCATCAGCAAGGTATCTAATTGTAAATCGACGGTTTGCAAGCACCAAATTTTTAATTTTTGAACGTGAGCTTCGTCGGTTGAAGTTTGACCAGAGGCTCTTCGTCTTCAACGCGTTTTCTGCCTTCTTAGAACTATTTATACCACTTTTAAACACTTCTTTCCGATATCGGAATGCTCACCGCCGTCTGCAACATTCTATACTTATCCGTATTGAATACAAGTTCTTTTTGCTAAATTAATTCAGACAATTCAAAAATTGTCGGAAAGTTTAGCTTTCAAAAGCGTAACTCAAACACTAATGAATATTTTGACGTCAAATTTCACACAGATGTCAAGGGCAGTGCGAGCAACCTAAAAAAAAAAAAAATTGAAATTTCAGGAGCGCCGGGAATTTTAAATTGAAAATTGGTCTTATTTTTGGACAGAGTAGTTTATTGCGATCAGTGTTAATTTGATATTTATTTTTCTCATTTCACATGTGTTTATTTAAATGACTACCCCAAACTATTAGAAGTCATGTCTGGAAATAGAGTTCAATTAAATAGATTGCAAAATTCTCAATGGTCTATTTGCATTTATTTATAAACATTTCTGTCTGCAAAAAAATCGCGTCCTTTGTAAAACGGGGTATTAGACAAAACATATTTAGATAACTAACTACATTAAAATAACAAATATTTTATACAATTGGTAATAAAAGCTGATTGCGCTTTAGGTTATAGAAATGAAATTTGATCTGTTGCTAGTTTTACTTTGTTATTAGCTTATGCGAAATGCATTATTGAGATATGCATATCTCTGTGCTATAAAGAAGTCATTGCTAGCAATAGTATTAAAAAGAAATAACAATAATAATAATATTGTTAATATAATAACTTAAGAGTACGATTTCAAATAATTCGATTATTTGTATTCAGAAAAATGTTTCTTAATAAGGTTTTAATTCATGTTTTGCCAATTGACGGCCTTGCAAATTACATAGATGTTTTACATTCAACTGAATATAAAATTTCTTTTAAATAATTATTTATTAAAATTCTAATTGTAAATAAATGCAAATGTGCAAAAAGTTATTTATTATGCTAACCGAATATAAATCAACATTTCATATTTTTATTTTGAAAAATTTGTAGCATTTATTAGAATATCTTCACGTCAACAATAATTTTAAAAATCTCTGATGTTGATAATAAAAAAGAAAACACCCCAATCATGCCGTCACATTTTTGCTTATTTAGCATGATAAAAAAATTTACATTGTGTGTTATAAATTAAATTAGTACACTGAGAATCGGTCCTGAGATGGTTTTATTTACATTATTAATGCAAAATCAAATGAAATTCTCCAATGTCTGAAAGTTCCTCAACTGTTCGAAGAAATAAATAAATACATCGTATTACAATTAGGGATTGCAATATCGGACCAAAAGTTCAATACCGGTATTCGGTATTTTTTAGATCTTAATACCGGTAGTTTTAGAAATTTTAGAAAAGAAAGAAAGCACATGTGTTTTTTTTTTTTTTTTGTTTGTTTTATTTGCCAGTTTTATCAGAGAATGAAATTAACACAAAAAACACTCGAAATGGCAAACCATCTAATGCTGTCATTTTACTTAGAATTTCATCCAAATTATCTTTTTTTTTTTTTTTTTTTTTCAAAATAATCTAAAAATCCCTGATAGCTTGGGCTTAGAAACTGTGCTTAAGTTTGTATCTTCATCGCAATTAGATTATTTCCTCTTTAACAAATTTGTATCATGTTTCGTTTTTAAATGTGTATGGCGTCCGATTGTACTTCCTCCATTCACTTTAGAAACTCTTGAACATTTTTATATTGGGCCACCTTATTCTTTTTATCATATAAATAATGAAACCAAACCGAAGTATTATCAACTGATTTTTTTATGTTCTTAATCATTATTAAGGGTATTATTTATGAGTATAAAATCTGAAAAATAGTTTGAACTCTAAAGTATGATATGCAAATACAATGTGAATAACAAACTCACCAATTTAAAAAATATCGCAATATTACACTTTCTTCACAACTACAACCTTGTTTTCACAGATGAGAATTTCTAGTTTTCAGATAAGAATTCTGAATAAGAATTAACGGATAAGAATTCTTTCACAGATAAGAATTCTAAATTTCTAGTAAATACCGAATAAAAGTATTTAAACTTGTGAATACCGGTATTACAAAATTATACAAATGGCTCAAAATACCGGTATTCGATAAACCCGGTATTGCAATCCCTAATTACAATGGATATTTAGACATTGCAGGGCAAGCAAGATGATTTTTTTTTTTGTATAAAAAGATTAATACTGTAGCAAACATTAGATTCCGATGTGTATTATCATTCAATTAAATTATATACCAAATAGAGTTTGTTGTAAAATAAAGCCAATTTACATAAAAAATAAAGCCAAACTGATTGAAAGTGTGGATCTTGTGACTGTTGCAGAGAATTCACGACAAAAGCCAAATTCTGACTAGTTTTGTTAGAAGTGGCATGAATCTTTTGTTAAATTCTGACTAGTTTTGTTAGAAACGTCATGACATGAATCTTCGCTTTTTTTGTTAGAGAACTGCTCTATTGTATTTTAATTTTTGTAAAATCATATTGTCCATTTTGTGTCCTGATAGAACCGATTAACCAAAACTACCATCATAGTTGAACTTTTAATGAAGAACCATGAAAAAAGCTTTGCACTGGCGGAATAACGATATCGGTGCATTATTGCATGGTGATTGCCATTATCTAGTTTTGTATTAGTTTGTAATATCTAATACAGTTATCGACACTATCCTTGCAATTACGTTTATCCCTCGGCTCTGTCGTTGATAAACATCGTGATATTCACTCCCATTTAACATCAGGTTTTGCAGAACACAAAATTTTTTTTGCCGCCTTTCATCTGATTTATATACGCCTGTGTCCAAAAAGTAAAACCAATTTTCAATTTAAAATAGGGTACCGAAAACACTGAATGCACAGCTCCTACTACATTGATTTTCGTGATTTTTTAGCGCCAAAAAAAATGAAACCCATATCGTTCCACAACCACCGTATCCACACAGTGCGACTTCGGCTATTCCCTAAACTCAAAAGACTACTCAGGGGACACCGTTTTGAGTCGATTGAAGAGATTCAATGTGAATCGCCGCGCGCTTTGAAAGCCATCCCGCCGATGACTTATTAGCATACATTGAGGATTGGAAAAAACGTTGGCATAAGTGCATTGTGTCCGGAGTACTTTGAAGGCGATGAAATAAATTTGGAAGAATAAATAAAGAGTTTTTGAAAAAAAAAAAAAATTGGTCTCACTTTTGGGACACAGTAGTATATACACATGGATCTCATCTTCAGAAGCAGTGATGTTTAATAATAGTATTTAATTCCAGCGTATTGCTTTCCTTTATTTTATTATGTTATTAGTTTTAATATTTTTACTATTTTCGGATCATGGGAAATAAAAAAACTGATTTAACCTTTCATATGCGGCCTAAGCAAGCTAACTGGTTAGATAGATAGATGATTAGATATGTTAGTTTCCTTGTTTAGAATGATGTATAATTTAAAAATTATTCGTATGCACGGGAAACGTTTTCAGTATAATACATCTTTCAAGTTTTTGAAAAACTTGAGTAAATGAAAACCGCAGTAGTTATTGACAGATGTATGCAGATGAAGGAGCTCTGTAAGTGCTTTAAAGATATTTGCGTTGCTCAGGGGGTGTTCATTCTTAATTTTACCTATTATTAATATTGACATCTAATGAATTTATTTATAATTCTTTTTTTAGTGAGTGCAAAATAAATAAATAATTTTTTTCTATTTAAGAATATTGAAATATAATATTGGTCAACAGAAATATTTTTTTTGTATTTTTACATCCATTTATAACTTAGTTATATTTAATTAAACCTTTAAGTAACTTTTTTTATTTTTTAATAGCAAATTAAGATACATTTTTTTATATTAATGATTATTAAAAATAATAAGGATGATTTTTTTAAAAGAAGTACAAGTTAATAGTTGAATATTAATTGGCAATTAATTAAAATTTATGAGTAGCTTAAGAATTGTTGCAATTAGGGATTGCAATACCGGGATACCGAATACCGGTATTATGAGCCATTTCTACAATTTTGTAATACCGGTATTTACAAGTTTAAATACCGTTTTTCGGTATTTACTAGAAATTTAGATTTCTTAACTGTGAAAGAATCCTTATCTGGGAATTCTTATTCAGAATTCTTATCTGAAAACTAGAAATTCTTATCTGTTAAAACAAGGTTGTAGTTGTGAAGAAAGTGTGTAATATTTCGATAGTTTTTAAATTGGTGAGTTTGTTATTCACATTGTATTTGCATATCATACTTTAGAGTTCAAAATATTTTTCAGATTTATTATATATATATATACTCATAAATAACTTAGAATTGGCGGTAATTAAAAAAAATTTCAACAAACCAAAATACAATAGAGAAATCATCTATATCCAAAACAATCCGACGAGAAATAGATTTATTTGAAGATGAGGGATTTAGAGGTAAATACTTGGAAAAAGTATATCGCGTATTGCTAACAGTACCACCAACTAGCGTAGATGCTGAAAGAGCGTCTTCGACAGCTTAATTTTTGCACAAAATTACGTTCCAGGCTTAATTATAATACAATTGATGCATTATGCTTTTAAGATCACATTTCAAAAATTTATAATAGTACCACAGACTGAATAGTGATATTTACACTTTTTTGTGATTTAAATAAATAAGATGTTCCTTTACTTTTTAGTGATTCTTTATATACTGTTATGATTTATAAGTTACAAAGTTTTTGAGATAGTTACATTCTCTAATAAAACTTGCAAATAAAACAAAAAAACACCCGTGTTTTCTTTTTCTTTTCTAAAATTTCTACTACCGGTATTTTTTAGATATTAACACCGGTATTGAAATTTTGGTCCGATATTGCAATCCCTAGTTGCAATATATTTCTTCAACTTCAGAGTCAGCAACTAAACAAAAAAAAACTATTGAAAAGAAAAACCTCACATGAATTAATACTAAAGTATATATTACCTATCTGGATCAAACTCTTCAGGTCTTTCCCAAAACTCTTCACTGTGGTGTATATAATCTATGGGCACGTTGATTTCCATTCCTTTAGGAATACGTACAAAGCCATAATCTATATCCGCCATTGCTATTCGAATGGCAAAACTAATAAATGAAAAAAAAAAATTAAATATCAATAGTTTTGATGAAATTTGCAGTTCGGAATTTGAATTATGCATTTTATTTAGTAAAAAAAAAAAAACATTATTAGTTTTCAGTAATTGAGAAAAAATATGAAAAGTAATGATTTTAAAAAAATTGCAATAGTTATTGGATTCAAAATAATTTGAAATATAGTTACAAATGTAAAATTATTTATACAACGATAATAGTTGAATAAAAAATGTAATTAAATATGTTCAACACTTTTCAAAACAAAAATTGAGAAATCTTTAAAAAAATATTTAGTAAGCTTTTACTAAAGACAATCCTTCGTTTTAATTATAAACATGGATAAATAAGCGTAAGATGAAGTTGAATAGTATGACAAATTTAAATTTAATTTTTTTCTAACATATTTTATGATAAATAATTGTGCTTTAACATATAATTCTAAATATTTAAACAAAATATTAAGAGAATAATTTCATTTATTGATGAAAAACATTCATTGTTAAACATGAACATTTATTTATTGATTAAAAACGTTTATTATTAAAATATTAATATTCATTTATTGATAAAAAAAACATTAATAATAATTGATGAAAAAATATTCATTGTTAAACATGAATATTTATTTATTGATTAAAAAAAGATTTATTATTAAAATATTAATATTAATTTATTGATACAAATATTCATTATTAATAATTGATGAAAAACATTCATTATAATATAAAGGACATTTATTGATGAAAAACATTCATTATTAAAATATTAACAATCATTTATCGAAGAAAAATATTCATTATTAAAATTCATTTATTAACGAAAAAAGGTTTTTATTACATTTATTTTACATTAATACATTATTTCTTTTTAAAGAAAAGTTTAAAAACTACGGATAAAAATTTAAAACCAATAAAAAATTATTTAAAAAAGCAACTTGAAACAAAATGAATAAATAAAAATTGTGATAATTTTTAAAAATTTATAATAGTAATTATTTTTAATTTTTCTAAAATATTTTAATAAATTTATCTGTCACTATGCTATGAAGCATATTTAAAAAAATTGCTATCTATTTTTTGTTGTATATTAGTGGTTATCGTGTTCTATACACATACGCCACGAATGTAATAATAACACGTAACAATAACTTATAATGACACCAACATAAACTCATGTTTGTGAAAATTGCAACTCCATGAAGCATTTACGCGAGTGAGCTGAAATTTTCAGGTAATGCAAATTAGCGCATGATATGCAAACGATTAGAATTTCAAATCCGTAGCGCATGCGTATGCTGAGCAGCGCCCTCTGAACGGCGGATGGATCCGAATAAATAGACGGCTGTAGCGAGGCGTGTATGGTTATCGGTGGTTATCTGCTAGTGGTAAACGTTAGCTCAATCGTTATGCCTTTTCGACGAAAGAGAGCGAGATTTGAACAACTTACAGAGTTTGAACGGGGGAGAATCATCGGCCTTCGTGAAGCTGGATTGTCTTATCGTGCAGTAGCCGCTCGTTTGCAGCGTAACAGCAGCACAGTGATGCGTCTTTGGAAGCAGTGGACGGACGAGTGTCGGACAACTCGGAAATCCGGGAGTGGACCCCGAAATGTGACGTCAGCTCGCGGTGATAGACACCTGGTCCGCATGGCGCTGACGGACCGTACAGCTTCCTCTAGACAATTGACAGCACAGTGGTCAATAGCTACAGGTGTTTCATTGTGTGCGTCATCAATTCGTAGACGTCTGCTGCAGCGTGGACTGCGCGCAAAGACTCCTTTTATACAGGATCAATCTCACGCTAAGCCATCGCCGCCTGCGGCTACAATGGGCCGCTCAGCATAGAGACTGGCGTGCTGATTGGCAGCATGTCGTGTTTTTCTGACGAATCCCGCTTTAATTTGTGGTACCATGATGGCCGCATTCGTGTCAGACGCTATGCCGGTGAACGCCACCATACGGAGTGCATTATCGAACACCACAGTGGACGAACACCCGGAGTTATGGTCTGGGGTGCCATAGCATATCATGGACGATCTCAATTGCTAAGAATTGTGGGCAATCTGAACAGCAACCGGTACATCAGTGAAGTTCTACAGCCCCAAGCTGTTCCCTTCCTTCAAAGCTTGCCAGGCGCTGTGTTTCAACAGGACAATGCCTGCCCTCATATCGCTAGGGCTGTTCAATCCTTCTTTGTAACGCGGCAGGTACAGCTTCTTCCTTGGCCTGCGTATTCCCCGGATATGTCGCCGATTGAACATGTGTGGGATTTCGTTGCTCGGCGTCTCGCTCGTGATCCTCGACCTGTTGCTTCTGCAGACGAACTTTGGGTGCGCGTACAAACAATGTGGAACGCTCTTCCTCAGACAGACATTCAAAATTTGTTTGACTCCATGCCACGTCGTGTAGCAGCACTTATTGCGGTGCGTTGTGGCTACACAAAATACTGATTCCAATCTCTTGTTATTGTTTGTTTGCTTTGAACATTTAATCATTTATTTGTACCACTACCACTGAACTGTGTATTAAATTTCATTCAATTATGACGATTCCTTCATGGTGTTGCAATTTTCACAAACATGAGTTTATAATGAATGGAGGGTATTATATTCCATGAGGAACTTTATTGGTAGCTTCGCCACATTTGCGTGACGTATATGAGAAAATATGGAAAAATCCCAACACACAGACAATTCACGCGTTTTGTCATCATCGCCATCAAAGTTTCTTTTTTCCTGATATGAGAACAAAATAGTTAAAGAAATTTTAAAATTTATGAAATTCTTTTTTTAATTTTCGTTCATATGAAAGCTTTTCATGATAAGAAAGAAAAGTTTTCGTGATATATAGTTCTAAATATTGATTCAGAATATATTTAAGAAAAATGATTGCATACATAATATCCTTCGGATATATATTTTCATTAGAATTAAAAGGTAAAAATTTCTGTTCTCTTAAAAATCAATTCAAGTATTTGGATGCATAAGAGAATGCCTGGATGCTATTGTACCTGGGATGTATTTTATTTAAATATATCATGAATCAATATTGAAAATTTATCATAAAATATTTCTTTCATACGAACGAAAGTTAAAATGCATTGTTTTTCATAAAATTTAAAATTTCATACATTGGTGACTAATTCCATATGCAAAGAGACTTGATGACTGTGACAAAATGTGCAATTCGTCTGGCATTGATATTCAGGCTGTGTGCAGGGAATTTTTCCATGTTTTCTCATATACGACACGCAAAAAGGTTAAGTTATCCTTAAAAGTTCTTCCTCCCTTAATAAATGTTATATCTTCCCTTCATCAACGTACTGGTTTTGCATATTCAAGGAACATTTGGCCACCGGCCATACCATGCTGAATGTACCGGTTCTCGTTAGATCACCGAAGTCAAGCATCATTGGGCGTGGTCAGTACTTGGGTGGGTGACCACCTGGGAACACCACGTGCCGTTGGCATTCACAAATTTGGGACCTGAATGGCCGAGTGTCTGGCGCTCGGTGCCACAAGTTTCGGGTTCGAATCCCGGCGATGCCATGGATGTTTGTTAATGGTTCGGAATCACTTTAAGCCGTAGGTCCCGGTCTCCTATGACTGTAAGAGCGTTACGGAGCCAAAGTCAGACTTCTACATACGGGTGCTCCATCACAACAGAAGCTGCTTCCTTCCCCTTCAATCATGAGTACGTATGGGCTCGTGGGCTTGGCCAGCCAAGTGGGATAAGAAACAACAACAAACAACAACATTTACATTAAAAGCGAAAGATATGAAACGACTTATTCCAATTTACAAATACTATTTTAAATTAATAATCATCTTTCTTGATTTAATTGGTGTTACTTTATTGCTGGTGGAAAGAATCGTATGGATTCCATAATGAATCTCTCCATCAGTTGAAAATTGGCCATATTGTAATAGTCCAGTTTTCCTGAAATAAATAAATAAATCAATAAAGAAAATGAAAGATATGAATTTACTTTTAATATAACTTATATTGAAAAGAATACTAGTATATTATATTATGTTAAGTTTTAATTTTTAAAAAAAAATTAATTAAATTTTCTGATTTTAATTTCATGGATTTTTAAATCGGTCCATTTATAAATGATTGTCGTATTAATATACATGAATTTGACTATAAGCACACATAGTTTTGTTTTTATTTATTATGAAGACAACAAATGTCGATAAAGTTCTTTGTTTTTCAACATCTTAGAGGCCTTTATTGGCAAGTCATATTTCTACAACATAATTTTTAAGTCATGTTTCGTTTTATTACTTTATTATTAATATATATATATATATATATTAAATACAAAATGGAAAAATTTTAGTACTAGTCTGTTAATTAGTTAATTTTCTATAATTATGTTTCTATTTCTCGAATGATTGGCCTTCAATACATCTTATATAAGTATACAAGGTAATTATAAAAATACTTTCTCAATGTATGAGTCCCTGCTATCCTATCATTCACTGAAATTGAAAATTTTGGTTTAAGGTATTTTGAAGTATGAGTTCAAGATTCGTATGGAAAACAAAGGTTAAACTCTAACAGTTAAGGTTACAGTGACATGATTTCGAAAATTGCAAAGGGTCACACCTACTTTTTTTTTTTTTTTTTTTAGTGGAATGTGATCCTCATAGCGAAAAACCATAAATTGTGTTGGAACGATACCTGTAGCACGACGCTGACTTTGAGACCCAAGAAAAACAATTATTGCGCTTCTAACGAAATCCCTTATCCCCCATCAATCTAGCTTTAGTTATTCATTTTATGTAGATTTATCCTATATATTATTTCATTACCTTTTTGTAAAATGTCTTTTTTCAACAATTTGAAACTTAAAAATAAAACAAGTAATGCAATATATATTTTGTATGACTGTGTATGTTATTAATAATACTTATTTTAGTTATAAAATGGGACATATCTCGCTATATTTTTATAACGTTGTGATTTGACAACAATTTTTTACTCTCTATATTGTTATGATATGGGCCTGAATGGCCGAGTGGCTAGCGCTCTGGCCCTCGGTACCACAGGTTTCGGGTTCGAGTCCCCGGCGGTGCCATGGATGTTGTAGTGGTTCGGAATCCACTTCAAACCGTAGGTCCCGGTCTAATAGGATCGTAGAGCGTTGCGGGGACATTGTTACTCCGCGTCCGTGGCTTATGTTCAAGTTACACGCGCCCCCTGGGTCATGCAAAGTGAGTAATGTCTGTGCAGCGCTTGCCTTAAGGCATCCAAGACCAAGCTGTCTAAGTGTTTGCCAGCTGTATTAGAAAGAAAAAAATGTAGATTTATCCTATATATTATTTCATTACCTTTTTTGTAAAATGTCTTTTTTTTTTTCTACAATTTGAAGCCTAAAAATGAAACAAGTAATGCAATATATATTTTGTATAACTATTGTATGTTATTAATAATACTTATTTTAGTTATGAAATGGGATATATCTCGCTATATTTTTATAACGTTGTGATTTGAGAATTTTTTTTTTACTCTCTATATTGTTATGATATTCATATAAATTTCTTACTTCTTTTTCAATCAAGGAATCTATTTCTTCTTGAATTTTCTTTTGTTGTTCTGGATATTTTTCAAGAAATGAAAAATAAACGCCAACACCAGAGCTTGTAGTTTCGAAACTATATATGCATATATAAAGCAAAAAATAATTAATTTACATAAAACATTTTTCATAACCATTGACATTTTATAATGTAATATAGCACCTATCATCATTATAAATATTTTTGTTTTCTAAAGTCTGGAATTTAGGCTTGAAGTCATTTTCTAATAGAATGCACAAATAAGGAGCCGTTTCAACGTTAAGTTAGAGCTATGGGGTACTTATATACTGCAACCACAATTCACCTACGCAATTTTAAACAAACAACAAGAATGACACTTGTAGGGAGGAATATTGATTACTGTTCATGTAGTATGTA
>BPLR01004526.1:0-62082 GCA_021605095.1 Caerostris extrusa | reverse complement strand
CATCAATCTTTTTTCTCTTTTTCTTACATTGTTGTGATAACTCTCTTTTATTTTTTTGACATGTACTTATGTATTAAATATAAAAATTACGTTGATTAAGTGTTAAAATAGAGGAGTTAGGATTTTATCAAAATATGTTCTTCAATTAAAATTTAGTTTTCACAAATTATGATACCATGAATGACCTTTCTTATGAATAATTTAAAAATGATTTTTAAAGATTTCAATTTCGTTTTTGCAAATGGTTCCATCACAAATTTTCTAATATATTTAGTTATAAATTTATGTATTTTAAATTAAAATGTTTGTTTTAATAGTACTAATGTTTTCCTTAACTCATTCAATATTGAAATATAATTATGTATGTCTTCATATCGAATTGGTATTTAATTAAATGTACATAAATTTATATCATTATTTTCTTTTTGTACCGAATCGGTAACTACCTATCGATAAATGTTTCAATTCGTATACGTGATGATATTGAAAGCATTTATAATGTAATACTGGAATAGTTTCAATCTTTAACAGTTTATAAATTTGTCCTGGTTAAATTATTAGACGCACTACACATTATAAGAATATTTATTAAATAAAGCGTCTCTTTCTCAATAATAAAAATATAATATAAATAATAAATATATACAGTATAAATAAATATATATAATTCAATATACATAATTTAATATATAGATATAATTAATTACATTAATTAGTTTTCATAATAAATTTATAAAAATAAAATATATTTAAATATTAAACACTATTTATCATTATTTTCATAAACAAATTACATAATAAGTAATTTTCTTTCTTTTCTTTAATATTTAATTCGATCGCCTTTCGCCAGGCTTAAGGCCTCGATTATTTTTTCATGCTGTTGATATTTGATTATTAACTGCTGATGATGACTGCAGAATAAAATAATACTTTCAATTTTCTTGGTGATTGTGATTATAATTTATTTTTTTTTTAAAAACTCCAACGCATTCTCAGTTGAATTCATATACGGTAAATTTCTGGCTAAGTTAATAAAGGGACATTATCTTGTTAAGTACCAATTTAACAGCACGACAGGGAGTCTCTGTCTGCATAAAAACATGAGCCAACCAATCCCTTAGTTGAAGTAATGGGGTGTTTTGTCCTGGTCGTGTCGCATAATACCATCAATTACGTAAAGGTACGTATCAAAAAATACCGTTGCCTTTAATGATTAAACATATAATTACTTTTAATAGGTTACAGGCGGAATAATACTTGGAATATTTTTCGCCATGACGTTCTTTGGACAAACTGGACCTTGCTGCTCATAATTTCAAATGTGCAATTTTAATGTGCGTTCATCGCTGAAGATGACCAAAAATTAAAAAAAATATATGTATAATAGTTCCAGTAGAAAATAAACAACACTAGATTCATAAAAGTGGGCCTCAATGGCCGAGTGGCTAGCGCTCTGGCGCACCGCAGGTTTCAGGTTCTAGTCCCGCGGTTGCCATGATGTTTATAGTGGTTAGGAATCAACTTTAAACAGTAGGTCCCGGTCTAACAGAATCGTAAAGCGTTGCAAGGGTAGTGTTATTCCACGTCCGTAGCATATCTTCAAGCTACACGCACCTCCTGGGTAGTGCTAAGTGAGTAACGTCGGTGCGGATTTTGCCTTAAGGCATCAATGACAATTAATTGTCTAAGTGTTTGCCAGCTGCATTAGAAAAATAAGATTCAAAAAGTGAGCAGAAATCATAAATAATAATTATTGATTTATAGAATTAATAATTCTTCTTCCTCTTTAAAAGTTTGGAGTTCATGTATGGGACCAATTTGTGCTTGTAAGTTGATCTGCACGTCTCGAAGTTCAATTTTACGGCTCACATTGATGCTGGAATACCACTGTATTCAAGATCAGATATTTGTTTACTTTAGTGTGGGAATCGATTTTCGATACAAATCTTCTTTCAAACAGCAATCTGACCCTGGCATGAATATGAGTTTTAGATGAATTTTTACCATTCTTTTTAGCAGACGCACATAGATTTTCGATACAAATAGATTTTCTTTCCATACAAATCTTCTTTCAAACAGCAATGTGATCATGGTTGTGAATATGAGTTTGCCCTTTCTTTTTTAACAGGCATCACGTCACCAAATTCAATTTTTTTTTTGTCTTGATACGTCTCACAGATGATTCTAAAACATGTAATGTTTCAGAAATTTCGATTTAAAAAATTCAATTCAAAATAGAATTCACCCAGCGCTTTCCCTTTTTGCAACTTCCCGATGAATTAAATCACTTGTTTGAATTATTATAAAACTAAACGACTTTAATCATTTATAGAAGAAAACATAGATATTTCTAAACAACCAAAAATGAAATACCAGAAATGAAATGAAAAAAAAAAAAAAAAAATAGCCCACTATCATAGCATACGTGCAATTTTTAAAAACCTTAAATCTTCGCATTCCTACTAAATGTATGAGGTCATGATATGGGGTTTCAAATCCTAATAAAAGTTTCGTTCCACGAATATTGAGTGACAATGCAATGCAAATAGACCAACCTGAATAAAAGATTTGTTTATTATCTTATCTGTTACCTTTTAATTACTTGGGTGTCTCTAATAATTTGTCCAATGTGCTTAATAAAAATTTATTTGAACCATAAACTTTTAATTTCTGATTTACTTTTATAATGTTATTTTTGAGGTTTTTTTTCAAAGAAAGCATACAACAGAATAGCAATTAAATATATCAATATATGTAATTTTTAAAACGAGGATATTCATGACAGCATGTTTCTCGTATTGTCTGTTTAGAATATTCCTCATCTTCTCTGTGACACGCATAAGCGACCGTTAAACATTTTTCCAATAACTCGATATTGAAAAAAAATTCATATGCAATAATAAGTAACAAAGATAAATGGCTATTAAAACTATTTACATGAACAATTAATTTTATGGAAGTCAATTTTTTTAGCAAATATAATAAATAAATTATATTTACCACCTATTTATTACATTTTAAAGTTTTATCTGCATTTTTAATAAGTACTATGATTATAAGGAGCAACTAAATCGATTTTTAATTAAAACTCATGGAAATTGCGCCGTATCTAACGATAAGGAGCATTAGAGAAAGCGCGATATCCTTCCAGTTCAATTCGGTTTGTCGTTCTACGGTCATCTTGTGCACACGAGGGCTAAACAAATCGGGATATACAATTATTCCAGTGGATTCGAACCACTACAAACACCCATTGCACCGTTGGAACTCGAACTAGAACCGAAGCCTGTGGTACCGAGTGCCAGAGCGCTAGCCACTCGGCCATCACGCCCCCTTCTAGAAAGAGGATTCATACATGAGGATCGTACACGAGGAATCGTACATGGACATACAAGAGCATCATACACGATGATCTTGATGCTTAAAAAATATAATCAATGTAATAATGAATTCCAAGCCAAATGATATTTAAAGTCATTTTTCAACATAAAAAAAATGCTTCTGTTACTCAGCTAGATTTATTTTTATAGTATCCATTTATTTTAATAGGATTCATACATGAGAATCATACAAAGAGGATCATACACGAGGATCTCGATGCTGAAAAAAAATAATTCAATGGAATAATGAAATACGAGGTAAATGTTATTTAAATTCATTTTTTCAACGTAAAGAATGGTTCTTTTATTTCAGCTATGTTTATTTTACAATCTCCATTTAGCTGTTTATTTAATGATTTCAAAAGAAAGTTTAGAACAACTATCGCAGTTAGTGAACAGAAGTTTAAAAAAAAAAAAGTTTTTGTTTCTCATGGGGGAAAAAAAAAAATTTCGCTGCATTTGTGAAATTTCTCACATAAATATTTATGAATTAGTTTTTATGCATTTTGCTGTTCTAAAAATTGTTTCGACATCGTAAAGATGTCAGAATAGAACTCCACCCACATTCTTTTAAAAGTGCACGGAGAACATGGGGAAACTATAAATATAGACTGAATTATTCATGCAATTGTTTGTAAACAAATTTCATTTAAAAATGCTATTTACTATACTTAGTCATATTTAAAAGGAATACAATAATAATAAAAATCAGAAATACCCGATTTTGAAATATATGCATAGCTAGAAAAGCAGAAGACATATAATAATTTGTAAGGATGAATCCTATAAAATAAAGACTTAAATTGGTTTAAGTACTATAATATTAATTTTTATATCAGTAATAAATATTTGAAAGTTATTTAAATTATAAATAAACATTTTTTAAATATTAGAAATTCAACAAAGCATTTACGTATGTGAAATTGATTATTAGATTGCTAAGAGGAATGCAAAGATAATACTGTAGTACTGTAGTACACTTAACATTAGCGAATGGATATTATATTTATCAGGAAAAATCTTTCAAGATAAGATTATTTCGTGTTCAGATTTATTTTCCAAATATAAAACATGAACATTGAATTGCTTATTTCTCTCTGTAGTAGTTTATAAAACTACTGCTCTACTTATCTTTTAGCAAGCTGGTATGCAAAGTAACTATGCTATATATAGTTTTAAACAGAGTTTCTGGGATATACTAAAACATTGAGTTACGTGTTTAATCACTAAAAATTTACTATTCATGGCATACATTGGGAAGCCAGTGGATTTAGGCAATTTTTTATTTCGTAATTTACTGTAATCGTTCTAACTGTATTTTTGAATTTTAGATTTTAATATCTTATCAAGCTTATTTGGTTATTATTGTTATTATATTTTGATGAGTTTAATTGTTTTTCAGTGATTTGTATGATTTATTTTTCATATTTCATTTGACTATAATTCACAACTACTTCAAAACTAATACTTTCATTTCTGTCACTGTCATTTTCTGTCATGACTGTCACTTTCAGTATGTCTTTAAAAACATGTATTTATTGAAACGTGCCTGAAAGAAAAGGTTTTAAATAAATGTTGTTGTGACTTATTATCAGTGTCCTCCGGCAGCGCGGGATGGACTGCATGAGTAGTCTATAGATTGAGGGAAAGAGGGGCAGCTTCTGTTGTGATGCCGCAACCGTATGTAGAATTCTTACTTGGCTCCGTGTTGTGGAAGAAGAAAGAAGGCATTGTCTTCCGAAAGGACTTTTAGGGGAACTAACCCGCATTTGCGTATCATATAGGAAAAATCGGGAAAACTCCCACGAAATAATCCGACTCACGAGGCAAGATGTTGAACATCACAAACGCCATCGAGACCCCTCGTTTTTGAAAGAATGTCTACATTATTGTAGACATTTGTAGAATTGATGTCTACATGTTACTCAATTCGCTACCAGCGGATTGAGCCTCAACCCTAATGCTCACCAGTAGCGCATATTGCCACTGAGCCACGAGTTTTAACCACCTTAAATAAGTGATTATTAAAAGAAGTTTTTTTCAAATAATTTAATTTCATTTTTAACAAAAAATACTAAACGTCCACGACTAGAATAAATATGCAACGATTCTGATAAAATTTTCAAACATCCGTTGTTTTCTTAAATCCTTAAAAAATAAAAATAAAATGGTTTACATATAAAAAAGAATTTTTAATGTTTTCTTAATTGGTGACTTCCAAATTATTTCGTTACCTAAGACGAGTATAGCTATAAATTTCTGTTAAATAATATCTTAACAAATATATAAAAATTGATTAACTATATAAATAAGCACTATTTTAAGGTTAGATCTTCTTTAATTTTATGTGGACCGGAATAAATTTATCATCGTCACTTATCGCATTCAATAAACCGTTTTTAAAAATAAATATTTTAGTAGTTGATTAATGATTTTTGTGAGATAAAAGTATACCTTCAATCTCTATTCATCTGTTTTACCTACAAAAATTAATCGCATGCTTTAATTCTCTGTTTACCTTAGTTTGTAAGTATAAAATTCAAAATAAATTAATTAAAAATCTTTATAAATATCCTGATGTATTGTTCAATTTTACAATTTAGCTTTGGTAATTCACTTAAACGCGTGTATTTTTAATTTCAACTTTAAACAATAAATATTTTTATAAACATGATTATTTCCATTTTTTTAAAAGAATATTTGAAGCATACTCGTAAGTGATACGTTTCCATTATTATAAGTTTATTGTTGCAATATTTCTTCGAAATGTAAACTGCTATATGAATATGGATCATCATTTTCTAAAGAGTATTTCTATTGTGTCAGGAAAGTGTTGCTATTTCTTTTAAAATTAGCTATCTTGTCATACAAAATCTATTGTAACCGATGTTTTTCATTATTGATCAGATTTTTCAAAAATGCATCAGCCCGAAATCATATACAATGGTTCTGTAGAGACTGCAGGATTTTATTACAATAAATTTTTGCTATATCGTATGTATTGGTAGACATAAAAATATCTCATATATTGAAAGCGTGATATAATCGAAAACGTTTTCTCTGTTTTTTACGACTTCTTCTAGATTTCCTCTGAGTTTTTTAAAAAATAAAATAAAAAAAAAAAGAAATATTACTGATTGGATGATGTGGTTGGGAAACAAAAGGATATTTTTATGTTCTATTTACTCGATTCTATCACTGCATTAATCCATAAGCGAATCTTATAAGCAAATTTAAGATTAGTATACAGCATCAGATTTAATTTAGAAAATACAATTATATGATTGAAAATATTATTCAAAATAATTTTCAAATAGAAATATATTTAATTTAATATCCAATGTTTATTCACTTTTATTCCAAATTACGTGCATTGCTTAAGATAAATATTCATTCCTTAAAAAAAACAACTCATACTTAAAACTGAAAGTTTATTGTTTCACGGAATAGTTGTTTATATGTTGAATATAACTCATATAAATAACTATTCTATGCTGTTAACTTTCAAGCTGAATTGCAATTATTTTATTAATTATTTTTTAATCGCTGTGCTGACTAATAGCTTGATATGGATAAAAAATAATAGTTTAAAAGAGTGTTACTGCAATTGACACTCTGTTTCATTTTGTTCTATAATAAGCAGTAGACGTTTAGAAGCAGCTGGTATTCTTGCAGAGTCAGTTTATTTTTACAAATCATTAACAGTTTATTTCAGTGGTTCTAAATGTTTTGACTGCTGCGCAGCCAAAATGCTTTGTTTAAACCACCCAGAACTCAAAGGGTGCGGTCCTGTGGTATTCCAGAGAAATATGCGTTCAGATATAAAAATAAATAGTTACTCTTTTTCTGGTCAGTTTTCCAATAGTTAGTTTTCTTTATAAACAACTGCCTTTTATGGTTGCTCTTTATTTTTTTTTTCTTCACATTAAAAAGTCCCAAATAGTGATAATGCCCCAATGAAAATTTCAATGTTAAAAAATTTCCATTGTAGCTTTTGACACTCCACTGTCTGTAAGTAATAGTCTGTGGAGATGACCATCTGGATATAAAACAGTAAGATGTTGGGGAATGGGACTGTTCTTTTAATTATAAAAAAATCATAAATAGAACAGGATTTGAATTGAAGCCATTTTCGTCACACACAAAATTTTTTTTTTCATGCAGCTTCTGATATTCTGCCGTCTACAAGTAGTAGTTTGAGGAGATGACCATCTGGATATAAAACAATAAGGCTTTAGTAGCTGATGCTTATTTGTCAGAAATTTATACATAGTGTGCCTACTATTATTTTTTGTTTTTTTAAATTTACACAAAATTACTAAGTGCATTTATTTTTCACCTATACAAAAAAAAACTGTTCAAGCTTAATTATAAAAAATATTATAAATAGAACAGGATTTGAACAGGATTACTCGCGTCCGTAGCATATCTTCAAGCTACACGTGCCCCCTAGATAGTACTAAACGAATAACAGCTGTACAGCCCTTGCTTATGGCATAAAGATTAACTGTCTCTCAGCTGCATTAGAACAACAACTGAACAAAACAATTAAATTAAATATTAATAAATAAAATAAATTTCATATAAAAGGAAATATTTATGCGCCCCCAAAATCACGAACTAAAAGCTAACTCAAATCACTTAAATTCATTTACGAATTTACATTTAATGTAAAAAAGCATATATTAAAATGAATTTGCATCGCAAATATTACCGTTTAAAGTACCAAATTAAACCTTTACAAATTAGTATTTATTTATAAACATTCAAAAACCAAAAGTAATGCACATTTGAATAGTAAAATATTTTGAGCAAGTTTATTACAAACTTTATTATTAACTCAAAGTAATGGTGAATAATTGCGTAATCGTGTTGTGCGTTCGTCTTTTACTACTTACAGACTTAAAAATTATGGATTCACAGCAGGTATTCCTAGAAGGGTTAATTTTGATAACACAATCCGTAGATGGCAAAAGATGTAGGCAGAAATGCAGGTGTTAATGACAGATTAAAAGAAATATTAGCGTAAAATGGAGGCGAGAAAAAAATAATTGCTTTTTGAATCCTTTTAATCCTCATCATTTCGAGTGTAGGTGTTAAATTAACGGCTATGCTAAACACTTCTCGTTAAATCCACGGCATATTAAAAAGGAAAACCGCGTTTACTACACTGAAACCATATTGATCAAGCCATCGACTTACCTACCAACTTGCCTCTTAAAACATTTAACCTTTCTTTTTCTCTCGCGTTACCTCAAATTAATAAGGTAACATAATCGTGACAGACATTAGCTAACGACTTCCTTAACGCCCCCTCCAAACGATATATAAAAAAAAAATTAGGAGGGGCGAATTACAAAAAAAAAAAAAAAAAAAAAAAAAAATGCCGATTGCACTTAGAGGCAAGATCAAAGTGGAAAAAGCAGTCAAAAAAATTTAAGAAAAAAAAAACTACCATACTGGAGATGGTGCTAATTAAGGTGGGGAAATAAAAATATAACAATTTAACACCTCTGCAGTTAATTGAGCATCGGAACAAAATAATAAGAAATAGCGGAATGCGTGATTTCTGTAATGGTTTCATCGCCAAATGTTCAGCCATCGCTGGGCGAAGGGCAATTAAGGGTTTATGGAAAATAACAGCGGCCTTCTTTGTTCGGAGCTATTCAATCTTCTTGTCAAATCATTTTGTGGGCGTAATCTGTCGAAACTACTTAAGGGCAGAAACCACAAAATTAAGGGTTTATGGAAAATTTTGGGTCTCTGACCGGCCTTCTTTTATGAATATGTTTGAAATTATACTATAACGAATCTAACTTTTTTAAACTGAATTTCTTGTCAAATCATTTTGTGGGCGTTTGTAATCTGTCGAAACTACTTAAGGGAACTACTATATGCTGCCAGAAACCACAAAAAATCGATCAAAGTGTTTCAAACATGTTTGAAATTATTTACAACCGTCTCTAGCCGTCTATACTATTTCTTAAACTGAAAGGTTTTTCCTACATTTTCGTGGTTTTTCCTGCCTGGTAGCCTGGTAGCCAAGTGGCAGCTCAGGCCATTGATACCACAGACTTCAGATTCGAATACTGGCGGTGGCATAGACGTTTGTGAGTGGTTCCGGAACCCACTTTAAACTGTAGGTCCCGTTCTGTTTAGACCTCGTGTGCACAAAATGATCACACATAGACAAACCAAACCAAACCTACATTTTCGTATATAACTTATTAATTGATGTTTAAAAGGAATACTATGGAAATTAATTAGACAGAATTTCAAGGCCTACAGAAATTAGCTACTGAGCGATTTGATCCGCGATTTGATCCTAGCGATTTGATATATTGGTTGAAAATTTATTAAATGATATTGTTTATTATTTGAATTAAATTAAAAATATGAGGTGGATGACCTGTGCAAGCTACCTCTGATTTTTACTAGATGATTTAAATTATGGAATCTGATGGCCGAGTGACTAGCGCTCTGGCGTTCAGTACCACAAGTTTCGGGTTCGAGTCCCAGCGATACCATGGATGTTTGTAGTGGTTCGGAATCCACTTTAAACCGTATGTCCCGATCTAATAAGATTGTAGAGCGTTGGTTGTCGGGCTGACAACCTACCCCGTAAAAGGAAAACATGTGTCTAGAAATCTGCCTGTAGCCAGACTGCCTTGGCTCACCATGGGATGTTGCGAAACTGATGATGATGATTATGATGATTAAAATTATATAATTATCAAATAATTCTTTTTTGTACGGCACTTTTAACTTTTCCCTGAACTTATATATATATATATATATATATAGGAACTGATGGCCGAGGGACTAGAGCCCTGAAGCTCGGGACCCCAGGTTTCGGGTTCAAGTCCCGTCGTCATGGGTGTTTGTAGTGGTTCGGAATCCATTTTAAATCGTAGGTTCCTGTCCAGTATAATTGTTGGCCGTAAAGCTCACAACCATACCCCGTAAAAAGAAAACATCTCCTGTCTCGAAATCTGCCAGCAGGCAGACGGCCATTGTCTAACACGGGGCTGTTGAGTCAAATGAAGAAGAAGAACTTATATATTCAGTTAATAATTAGGTAGTTAGTTACTCTTCTAGTTAATTTAATTAGGATTAAGAAAAATAAAACATTCATCAAAATACTCCATAAGCAATCGGACCTATTCCATAAAAAAGACATTTATTGTTATTATTTTAAAATTTTAATCATATAAACTAAATGAGAAATTCATTACTTTTAATTGCATGTAATTATGTAATGAATTAAAATAATTATAAACAAATATTTTCCATGCTGCACTAAAACAAATGGCAATTTATAATTTTCCTCATTACTTTTAAAGTAATTATACATATTTTTTATAACAACTTTAAATATTGTTTTAAAATCTAATTTATGCCTATGTTAACGCATCTTTTTTTTTTTTTACACAAAAAGAAGTTTAATTATAAACTTCGGAAATGAAGTTTTTGATGAGTTTTAGATAAATTAAAAGATAATTATGTTCATTAACCAAACGAATTCAAAATTTAATTAATTTAAAAAAAAGATATTTTTTCGATTTAATGATTCTGAACAGATACCAGATTTATATATTTGATTAGCATATTTAACAATTATTGTTGATTAGCATAGTTAACAATTATTGTTGATTAGCATATTTAAAGCAATTTTAATTGAAATTGCCTTTCTAAGTAAATTAAAAATATTAGTAATCTTTTTTGGGTAATATTTATTAGCAATTAATTTCTAAGTACAATTTGATATCTTTTTCAAGAAAAGCACTTTTAAATTTTCACATAGTTTTCGAAAATTTTTATAATGTATTAAAAGAAACATAAATTATATAATATTGGATAAATGCGGGACCAAAAAAAAAAAAAAATTCTTTTCATTTAAAGGTATTAAATTATATTACTAAAATTTAATAATTAAACATATATAAAACATGAATAAATATAAGAAAATTATTTATTCTATTATTAATTTAGAAGTTGGTGTTTTGTTTTCTTGTGTTAAATTTCCTTATGTTTTCAAAATTATCTCATACATATTTATTGCAACGAAAGTAAGCAATAAAAATTTGTAACGAAAGACTTTTAAGTATTTAGATTTATGTACAACTTCGTTAAACATTTTTCGCAAAATATTTCAGTTGATTTATATTTCTATTTGCTTCATATTTTCCATTTTAGAATTCTGAATTTTGTCGGTGTATCTTTACGAAAATTATTATTATTTTTATTTTTATGTATGATAAATGAATCATCAAAAAAACCCCTCTGTTTACAACCTAATGTTTCGAATAATAAGTTTTTTAATGTATTTAAATTATGTATTAGACTTTAAAAATTTCTCTCACTTACAAAGAAGTGAAGTACATATTTTGTTATTTGTATTCTCTTGAAAAACTTGTTATGCGCAAAATGTTAAAGGAAAATATTTTTATGAAAGTAAATCAAATAAAACATAAAATTTTTTTAACATAAATTATAAATTTGCAAATGATTATTTTTGTAGTATAAATCTTGCTTTGAAGTTTTAAAAATAATTTGCTTTTCTAAACTAATATAAAAATAATGAAGTAAAATATGTAAAAAAAAAGATTACTTTGAATAAGTAGTTTTATAGCCAGCATTATTTGAATAAATATTTAACTAAATTAAATGCTATTTCATTTAAATTTAGAAAAATGCACTCAAAGGGAAAAAATATTTGTGGAATTCAATTATTATTTTGTTTAAAGTGTCATTAAATTATCTGATATTTTGTTTAATCTAATTTCCATTATTTATTAATTCAATTTTCCTGCTTATTTAAAAAAGAAGCATTTTCAGCATTTATTAATGCAAATGCAATGGTTTCCAATTAAATAATTGCATAAAAGCAGTGATACCGCAATGTATCTAATTTTTTATTTATTTATCTTTCTATTTAGCTATGTCTGCTTCCAAATTCTACTGTAATTTAATAATTTTAATAACATTATTTCATTAAAAAAATTTTGTTGAAATTAGTTGATTCAAATTATTAGAATCACAAAAATATTTTCTATTCATTCTATAGTATTGTATTTGTAGTTTTCATTATGACATTAGAAATTTCAATTGTTCTCTCTTAAAAACTACTACTTTCTATTTTAAAAGTGAATTATAAATCCTTTTTTTTTAATTTTTTTCAAAATAAATTTAATCAAAACTGAGTGCACAGAGGAATTCGGGAGGGGGAAGAACTTCTATAAAATAAAGTATAATTGTTTGAGAAAACTGAATAGATTATACTATAAGTAATAAATGTTTAATTAAAAGTAATAAATGTATAAACTATAAGTAATAAATATTTCTAAGGTCGTATATAACCATAACCTATAAGTAATAAATGTTTTTTCAGTTGTATAAAACCATATGTATAAAATAAAAATAATCAATGTTTCACGAGTCGTATATAACCATATGTATAAGTAACAAATGTTTCTTAAGTAGTATATAACAATGTATAACCTATAAGTAATAAATGTTTTTTCAGTTGTATAAAACCATATGTATAAACTAAAAATAATCAATGTTTCGTGAGTCGTATATAACCATATGTATAAGCTATAAGTAACAAATATTTCTTAAGTAGTATATACAATGTATAACCTATAAGTAATAAATGTTTTTTTCAGTTGTATAAAACCATATGTATAAACTAAAAATAATCAATGTTTCGTGAGTCGTATATAACCATATGTATAAGCTATAAGTAACAAATATTTCTTAAGTAGTATATAACAATGTATAACCTATAAGTAATAAATGTTTTTTCAGTTGTATAAAACCATATGTATAAACTAAAAATAATCAATGTTTCGTGAGTCGTATATAACCATATGTATAAGCTATAAGTAACAAATATTTCTTAAGTAGTATATAACAATGTATAACCTATAAGTAATAAATGTTTTTCAGTTGTATAAAACCATATGTATAAACTAAAAATAATCAATGTTTCGTGAGTCGTATATAACCATATGTATAAGCTATAAGTAACAAATATTTCTTAAGTAGTATATAACAATGTATAACCTATAAGTAATAAATGTTTTTTCAGTTGTATAAAACCATATGTATAAACTAAAAATAATCAATGTTTCGTGAGTCGTATATAACCATATGTATAAGCTATAAGTAACAAATATTTCTTAAGTAGTATATAACAATGTATAACCTATAAGTAATAAATGTTTTTTCAGTTGTATAAAACCATATGTATAAACTAAAAATAATCAATGTTTCGTGAGTCGTATATAACCATATGTATAAGCTATAAGTAACAAATATTTCTTAAGTAGTATATAACAATGTATAACCTATAAGTAATAAATGTTTTTTTCAGTTGTATAAAACCATATGTATAAATTAAAAATAATCAATGTTTCGTGAGTCGTATATAACCATATGTATAAGATATAAGTAACAAACGTTTCTTAAGTAGTATATAACGATGTATAACCTATAAGTAATAAATGTTTCTGAAATAGTATATGGGACCATATGTATAAACTAAAAGTAATCAATGTTTCGTGAGTCGCATATAATCATATGTATAAACTATAAGCAATAAATTATTCTAAAGTCGTATATAACCATATGTATAAACTATAAATAATAAATGTTTCTAAAGTAAAATAAGAATTTTGAAAATAAATTTTAACATATGAAATATGTTATTAATATATGAAACGAAATATGAATTTTAACTATTATTTTATTAATGATTTTTAAGTTGTACCTAATTTGTGTCAAACACAAAAAGAACATTAAAACTAATAAGGCCAGCGTAAAATATTAAAATTTAATTTATAAAAAAAAAAAAATGCATAAAATAATAAATTGAAATTCAATATCCTTTTTGATTTGCCGGGCCATCGATTTTATTATTTATACCATTTTCAATATTTTGATAAATATTTAATAAATGTAAACTATTTAGACATTCTTTGCCCTGCTGTGTTTCTCAAATAGGTTATCAGCTTTCGTAATGCTGTAAAAGATCTTTCATTCAGATATGATGTCACTGGTAGAGCAGAAGATATATATATATTCCTGTACAAATACGTTTTAGTGTATTGCTGTTTTGTGATATGTTTAGAACTCACTAACTCCCACCCCACTACAGAACCTGGTGGATCAAGACAGCTAGCCTATTGGCAGAATTCAAGACAGGAAATGTTTTCGTTTTACAGGGTAAGATTGCCATCCCTACTCCCAACGATCTACAGTAATATAGACCGGGATCTACAATTTAAAGGGAATTTTTGAACCACTGTAAGCAGTCACTGGCCACAAAAAAATTTACGGAACTAAATTTTAATTCATTTTCTAAATGGAGGTGCTTTGTTGAAATTATATAAAAATTTAAGCAAATCTATAAAATCATGTAATTTTGTTTTTTGTAAATTAACATAAAAATTTCTAAATTTTGGGCAATATAGTTTTGGGATTAATATTATAAATATGTCTTTCAATTGATTTCTCTGAAAATTTAAAAACAATTGATTTGAAAATGGTAAAAATATTATTTCCGTTAAAGTTGTACTATGGAATAGGTTGGTATTTGCTGGAAGGCAATTTTAGGTGTTTTTTTTTAATTTCAAAATTCAATTTTGAGTTAGATCACTAATCGCCAGAAAGATTGAATTTCGAAATCGTTAAAGCAAGCAATAACGCAATCAATAAGACTTAACGCAGCATAAAATCCATTATCAAATTTTTGTAATAATTTTCACAGAGGAAATATACACTCGAACAATTTATCTCATACTAAAAAAAATGTGTTTGGCTCAGTGTATGTTACGACATTTCTGTAATAGACAAAGTAGCTCTGTCATTCCAAGAATTCTTTTCCCCGACTGTGAGCTATGGAACAGAAGAGTTCTAGCATTATTGTCAATGATTCGCATCTTTCTATCTATCTAGTAGGACATTATTGTAATAATTTTTTTCTTGGTTTTCGGAGCATATTTAACTTTTGCAGTAAATACGTTTTGTTTTATCGTAGAGAGAAGAAAATTAAAAATGTTATCAATTTATACTCAGTGCCTTTTCAATATTTTTAATTTTTACAGCATATCGTACTAATAAATGTCAAATTATAACTGCAAGATCAGCAATGTTTGAAGATATTATTTTTGAATATTGTCACTGAATTATGCCGATATTATTTATTAAATTAAAGATATTTTATTAAAAGTTATTATTATTACATTAAATATATTCCCTATTAAAGATATTATTATTACATTAAATATATTTCCTACTATATTATTATTGAATTAAAATAGGAAGATAGTATTGGCATTCCAATAAATTTTTCAATCATCATCGGAACTTTGGTAAGTATCATCGAAACTTTGTACACACAAAAAATAATAAATATATTTCGCAATTCTTAAGACTTTCAATTATCGTATTTATTATATTAGAAATATGCTCCAACTGTAAAAATTATTCGTATATTTTCTTTTCTGTATCTGTTACTTAACGAAAGATGTTGCAAATTCTAAAGGAAACTATTCAATTATGGATATATCACAGGTTTCATCTACTAATATGGAAAAACACTCAGAGAAATTTATGGCTTACACTGTCTATCGTTTAGTACAAGAAAATATTGTTTGGTTTTGTGTATACAATTAATATAAGGAGTATTCTTGGTAATTTTTTTGTAAATGATTAATTAAAACTGTATCCCCGGCGTCTTTCTTTTTTAATAGAGCACAAAAAACTTCTTGTAGTCGGTTAATTTTCTTTTGAAAGTTCTCCAAAACATTTCCTTAATGACCAAAAATGAATAATTGTCTTAATTATCGGAGCAAGTTTTCTTATATTTTCGGTAGCTTCTTGTGAAGTATGAACTACATCAATAATTTGAGAAATCTATTTATTAATTGTTATTATTTTTTATTCTGTTAAGATTTTTAAAATGAAAGAATATTATTGTGGTACGTGGTTTTTTGGCGCTTAGAAAATATTCTTATGCATGTTTCTAATTGTGGTATTCTTTCTCATCTAAATGTTCATCTCTAAGTAGGGGGATGGAGGTAATTTTTCTATTTCAATTAAAAAAAAGGAGGCAATATATACAATGCATTGCATTTTCAATATTGAGGTTAACACACACACACACACACACAAAGAAAAAAAGAAAACAACGTAATTTTTCGTAGGAAATTAATTATTGATATAGCTTTGATATAAGATTCTCCTCCTCATATCAAATAACCAAAAATAGGACTATCCAAAAGCCTGTTTTAGCTTTTACTCTTTGTACGTCATATTTAGTACGACATTATTATGTAGTATTCTTTAGTAAACATGCCAACAATATAAATAGACAAGTAATATAAAAGATTTAAAGTCGATTCCCACTTTTTTTTTCACTATATATTGCAGAGAAGTCCTTTACAAATAAAGTTGAAAATTTCCTCTTACATCTGGCGCCTTCTATTTTTAGATATATGCAACTTTAAATCTAAAAACTAAAATTAATTAATTAAACTTAATTATTGAATTAATATTTGAAAACTGCATTAACATTCAGTGTTCTCCACTACAAGTTCAAAAAAATGTATTTGAACTTGGAGTGGATGAATAAAAGTATTTTATGAACGATTGAAATTTTGAACAAGATATATAAACACATATAGGGAAAGTGTGAACTAATAGAAGAAATTGAATAAATAGATCAATGCTTTCTCCAAATTATAAGCTGCTGAAAATTTCAAAAATAAATAGTTTAAGAAAATATTAAACCTTAAATTAATTCAAAATGGGCCCAAATTATTTTTGCTGATATTGATGACGACAAGAACCATTATTTCATAAAAAGAATTTTACACAATTTTCTCCATTCGCTTGATCGATGAAAACACGACAAAAATTGTAAGTCGCACTCGAGTTTTTTTTTTTTAATTCCCTTCTATTAGATCACACTCTCCCTATATATATCTTGTTCAAATTTTCAATCGTTCATAAAACACTTTTCATTCATCCACTCAAGTTCCGTACTTTTGAACTTGTAGGGATGACACTGGATGTTAATACAGTTTTTTTTCAAAATATTAATTCATTAATTAAATTTAATTAATTAATTTTTTAGTTTTTTTTTTTTAGATTTAAGTTGCATATGTCTGCCAATAGATGGCGCCAGATAAACTTAAAAAAATGAATGAAAAATTATTTATAAAGGGCTTTCAGCAATAGAGTGGAAAAAAAAGTGGGAATTGACTTTACATTTTTTTTTTTTTTTTTTGTTTATTTGTAAAGATTGAGACATTTTAACAGTTCTTGTCAACACGTCCACAAGTACAACAAGAAAAAAAGAAAATTTTAAGCCAACTTGGTGAACTTTATTGGCGAAATTAAAAAATGCAGATAGAACTTTAACCTGTTTTTACAACGGAACGAATTTCACAGTTATATGAAAGATCATTGCCTTTTCAAATTTCACGCTACTGAAAATTTCAAACTAAATAATTTAAGAAAATATTAACGCTCAAATTAATTCAAAATGGGCCCAAATTATATTTTTCTGTTTTTGGATGAAGACATGAACCATTATTTCATAAAAAGGAATTTTACAGAATTTTCTCCATTCACTTGATCGATGAACACATGACAAAATTATGAGTCAGATTCGATTTTTTTAAATCCTTCTATTAGCTCACACTCTCCCTCCATATATCTTGTTCAAATTTTCAATCGTTCATAAAACACTTTTTTGATTCATCCATTTCAAATACATAAAAATACATTTTCAATACATTTTTTTTTTTTTGAACTTGTAATGGATGACACTGGATGTTAATACAGTTTTTTCAAATATTAATTCATTCATTAAATTTAATTAATTCATTTTAGTTTTTTTTTTTTTTTTAGATTTAAGTTGCATATATCTGCCAATAGATGGCGCCAGATAAACTTAAAAAAATGAATGAAAATTATTTATAAAGGACTTTCTGCAATAGAGTGAAAAAAAAAAAGTAGAAATTGACTTTAAAAAAGTTTTTTTTATATTACTTGTTTATTTGTAGAGATTGAGACATTTTTAACAGTTCTCGTCAACATGTCCACAAGTACAAAAGAAATAAATCTTAAACCGACTTGGTGACGTTCCAGAGGAATGCAGTTACCTCATTAAAATGGATCACCTTCTGAGCGTTAACAAGTCACTTGAAAGACTCCTGTTCCATAAATCATTTTTCCACAGCACTTCTTTTAAATGTACGATTTTTTTTTCTCCCACCAAAAAGTTTTTGCTACCGAATACTTTTCTACCCATTAATTCCAAAATATTCCATTGGTGAAAGAAAAAAAAAATATATTGGTTAAAGACCGGCTGTAAAGTTTCTTCAAGAATTCTTTTTTTTTTTTTTTATGATTATTATTTATTTATTTCTTGTGGTGTTATTAAATTATTGATGAACCAAGAAACTGCCCCTGTGAGGACCAGCAAAACTAATGCTACCCTTCTCTGCTGGAAGGAAATTTCCAGAACTTACGAATTTTTCTTTTTCTCCCCTTTCCTTTCTTTCTTTAAGCAATTTCTTTCTTTCTTTTTCTTTTTGTTCCACTCTTTAATCAGAAATTACCATGAAACAGCTCGAGCTGATATCGATTTGCAAAGAAAGAACTTTTAAATAATTGCCATGCGAAACTCTGTGAATGATATTTGTTTATTTAGAGACCTCTTTTTTTTTTTTGTATGTCGTTTAACAATGGCATGTAAGTAATGGTTCAAGACATTTTTCATGAATTATTTTTTTTTAAATTTACTCTTTTTGGATTTATGTACCTGAAAATATACTTGGATTAAGCTGTATAGAGATAAGATAAACATTATTGATGATATAAAAACAGACAAATCCCTATTCTGCATTATTTTATGGTTAAGCAACAGCACAATAATTTAAAAATTGATCTACTGACAGAGTTTTTAAAAGTAAATTTATCTAAAAATGAATAAAAAAAAAAAAGAATATTTTAGACTTACTTTTACTGTCTTTATTTGCATCGAAATGTAATTGGATTTAGTGGTACAGAAAGAAGAAAAACTTTATTTAGACTTACTTTTACTGTATTTATTTACATAGAAATACAGTCGGACTTAGTGGGAAGATAAACTTTATTGGAGAAATAAAAGGAGATAGAAGTTGAATCTGTTTTTTATGAAGGAACGAACTTCACAGTTATTTATGAAAAGACTTTTTAGCTGCATTTTTCAAAGTAAATTACATTAAAAATTAATATCATTAAAATTAAGTAGATCTAATGGAGAAACATGGCCGACTGTACTTTGTCACAGTGAAAATGCGTATTAATTCAAAAAAATATTAATAAGTATAAGAATTACTTTTTATATTCTACTATTATTATTCTTTTGTTATCTTTTTATTATATATACAAATATCCTATTTTACTTCCTTAAAAATTAAGAAATTAACTAAAAATGCAAAATAATCTTATTTTTAAAATTATTTTTATGGAAATGCTAATCAAATTAATTACGTTAATTTCCTATGGTATGGAAAATGGACAAAAACTATATTAACTTATTTTTATTTTTTTTTTAATTCATATTAATGTCAAATCTAGAATAATTAATTAGAATTAATTGCTTTAGAACAGAATTGGTAATATTTCTTAAAAACTATAAGAAATTAGCCATAATTAGCCATAATAGTCGTATTTTTTTTGTATTCAATGTAAATAATTTTATAAAAAAAATAAACTTTTACTATAATTAATCATTTTTTATAAAACGATGCTTACGATCACAGAAAATTTCATGAATTAATTAGTTATTTTGAAAATGTAATCCTATATCTTCTCTGTAAAAATAAAAATAAAGTGCTTAATAGTTTGATACTTTTTTTATAGGGATTCTAAAAGTTATGCTAAAAACATCTGTAATACTAAACAAGATAAAAAAAAAAAAAAAAAAAAAAACTGTAAAGTAAACCTTAAAAAATGTAGTACGTTTTTTTATTTTTATTTTTATTCCTTGTTGTGGTGGGTAATGGAAAGGAAAACCAATCTCAAGTTCTCTCAAGATTAGTATTAAAAAAAAAAACCTAAAAGAAAAAAAAAACTGTTTTAAAAAGTAAAATGATTCTTAGAGATTTAATGAAGCATTTATTCTTTGCTTTCTAAATTGTTCATACTTCTTTTTCTATTTACTTTGTTGTTGAGGTTTTTTACTTGGTGTGTTTTTTTTGCATATAAAAACAATTCTTATGTAAAAAAATATCCAAGTTCGTTGTATTAAAAAATAAAACAACAAACTCTGCCAATTAAATTTTCTTCCTGTAGACATTTTTTTTTTAATTATAATATTTTACAAAGTAAAACTATCCGATTATTCAAAACTGACATTGCAAATTTTGTACCAAATTCAGCAGTACCTAAGAAACCTACCGTACTACAAGATTTCCTGAAATTTCCCCGGAATTATTTTCACTCTCCTTTCTGAGTGAAAATGATTACAGGGAGAATTTCAGAGGATCTTCCAGAGAGAATTTCAGAAATAACTATTTTTCCCTCGTGTAGAAAAAACTACTAAGCCATTAAAACAATCAGAGTGTCGATCCGAGATGTAGCACATAGATGCCACCGAGTGACTGTATTTCGAGACATTAGCGTGCATGAAATTATAGTCCTCTTCCGCGCCATTTAACATCCAGTATTAAGGGATTACAAATGGTTTTTAGGGATCTAATATTTCTTCAGGGCCGAATGACTAGTGCTATGGCGCTCTGTGCCATGGATGTTTGTAGTGGTTCAAAATCCACTTTAAACCGTAGGTCCCAACATAATATGGCTATATAGAGCATTTAGGCCTGACAAACCTACCCCGTAAAAAGAAAACATTTCTCGTTTCGAAATCTGCCAGTAGGCAGACGGCCTTGGCCTACCATGGCGTTGCGCCATTGATGATGAGGATGATTACTTCATCAGCATTTCGCTTATATCATCATCATTCATAAACAATTATTCGAAAAAAAATTTCATCATCAACATTTTTCATCTTTTTCACATTTTGCTTATAATATTATAAATTATTATTCGAAATATTTAAAAAAAAAAAAACTACAATTAAAATTTAAAGAGAAATAAAATCTAAAATTTAAAAAAATATTGCAATATAAGTGATGACTTTAATTAATATTAGGTTGATGTGTTTATAATGAAAATTTTTGTTTTGAAAATATACTAATTTGCTGACAGTATCAAATTGGTATCATTTTATCGTGCACCATTTCTAACCTAATCATAGTAAGCTCTAATTAACTTAGAAGAGGATAAAAATTCATTTCATAGTAGTGGCACTCGCTATATATATAGATTAAGTGGTAATGAAGCATAATGTCTCGTATCGACCGGTTTTGTTATATACGTTAATCAAATATAAGTTTGACTCTGAAATACTCTGGAAGTTTTTTGGAAAGTTTAGCTCTTTCCACACTTGCAGCTTTCTATATGTGGGAATACAAAACACTTGTATTGCACTTTAAATTGCTTGATCTAATTTGCAATATGACAAAAAAAAAAAAAAAAAACTTTATTTAAGGACATTTGTTATCTAATTGTCCCAATTATAAAATATCAATGATGCATTGAATATTTTTTCAATTAACTAAGTTTGTCCTGTAATTATTTTATTAATTATCTAAGAAAATAAATAAAAATTATGTTCACTTTTCATGTGCAATCTTTAACAACAATCTTTCATCAACATTGTGTGACATAAATTCTAGAAGATTCGGTCACAAATACCAATCCTTCATTTCTTATAGTAATAATAAAAAAAAAAGAAACCAATTTATGTCCTAAAAAGGAAGAATTAAAAAAAACACCAACTGATTACTGCAGAAGACATCCCAAAGTCTTTATAATCTTTAACTTGTGGTGTTACATCCACGACATTGCTTTGACAACCATTAAAAAAGCGGGCATAATTCGACTACCGAGACTGGGCAACGGATCAGTGCATGTCGGCTTACATTTGACCAACAGGGTGAAGATTGATGAATGAATCCCTGTGAGGTGATGACCTTGGAATCCCTTTGATGTTCGCCGACAAGAGGAATCAGGAAGCGTCGCGTGCCTGCTATCTGCCAGGGGTGGCATAATCAGGCAGATAAAAGAGATTATTGTCTGCAATCTCACGAAAATTCCAATAAAATAGCAGATTAGATGTCTATAGTTGTTTTATGCATTGTTAATGGTATTCAGTGGTTAATAATTTTGTATCAAAATGAAGTGAGTGGCAATGGCTTTTTATCGTTTGCTGTCCGATTAATCATTAATGGTTCTGGAAATAGAGTGAGGTGTGTCTATGTTTTGCCATTAATCATGTAAATTGTTTACCAGGAATTGATGAACGAAGAATCTTTCTTATTATTTTTTTGTATAGTTGTCCACAAAGAAAAACCACAGTTAGTTTATAGGACAAAAAGTTTTTAGAGTAATATCGAATTTGATACACTGTTCGAAAAGTAATTCTTCAGAAGAAAATCAATTTCATAATAAGATTTTGTGGAGAATTTTCTTATTTGAAAATATGTTATTGGCACATATGAGTTTGTGTTTAAGATTTCATTGTTCATGAAATGATTAATTTATTTTTAAGAAATGTTATACTGTCTAATTTTTTACTTAAAAACTTTTAGATTAAAACAAAGGTTTAAAAGAATTGATAATATAACTGAAAAGCAAAATTTATTATTTTAAAAGTCAATTTTAAAATAATGCACTAACATGGTTGTGTTTTGGTATAAGTAATTGAACTGAATATTATTTATTAATCTACAACTTTAAAAAATAAGTAAAAATTAGAAAGTTAAGGATTTCTAGTTAGATTAAGTTGAAGGATTTCTAGTTCGATTTTCTATAAAAATATTAGTACGGCTTGAAAATAGTTTGATTTAATCAATTTTTAATGAACAAAATTTATTCTTTGTCACATAAAACTCACTTAAAAACTATACAGTTATAAATTTGAGAAAAAAATTTTCAATGGAACATATTAAGCTAAATTATTGTTTCAAGAATTAATAACTAACCGAATTTTTGGAAAAGGTAAAACAAATCTATCAAAAGTATTATTAATTTATACATACCTAGAATTATGGTTTAGTTTTTAAATCTAATAAAAGAAATATAGCCATATGCACACTACATAAACACATACTTAGATATATATATAATATATAAGGTGATCATAAAAAAAAAACTTTGTATATGAGCTGCTAGTTATCATATCGATCACAGAGACTGAACAAAATTTTGGTTTAAGTTATTTTGAGGCATATAAAAAAAAAAAGTTAAATTCTGACAATCACGGTTATAGTGACAAAATTTCGAAAATTTCAAATGCCAAACCAACTTTTTTTTTTTTTTTGGAATGTGATCTCCGTAGAAAAAAAACATAAATAGCATTGGAACGATACCTGTAGCACGAAAATTGTCGCTAGACAGACTAAAAAAAAAACAACTGTGGCATTCATAAGAGCACGGCTCTGATCCCAACCTACTGAATCTCCCTGGAAACGAGAAAAGAACTGTAAAACGTTAACGTCTGTAAAACGTTACTTAACACAATAGTTGGGTGACAGAGTTATCACTGCCGACAGCCAAGGTCCCCCGATATAACTAATTCCCATCGATATATAGGGGGACTCCCAAGGTCCCTCGACTCCTCTCCTTTTGGCATGGAGATATCTGAAATCCAAGTTTATGCATCTTACCTGCAAACTGCTTCTGATTTAAAGAATGCCATCAGACGGCGGGTTCATCAGATTCCGCCGTGTTCTATGTTCAGACGTGCTTCAGTGCTGTTCACCACTTGCCGCATGTAAAGTGTCACCATATGTGAAAGTGGTTCACGCAGAAAATTTATGAAACAATTCCTAATTTTCACTTTTCTCCTTAGTATGTCTAGCGCCGGTATTTTCATGCTACAGGTTCCTGTCCAAAGTTATTTATGGTTTTGCTATGCTGACCACATTTTAATAAAAAAGTATCTGTTGCAAAATCAGTGTTATTTGTAAGTTTCAGAAATTTTGTCACTAAAGATTCTTGAACGCATATGTCAAAGTACTTAAACCAAAATTTTCTTCAGTTTTTGTGAATGGTATTATAGCTAGGGGCCCATACATCGAGAAAGTTTTATTTTATAATCATCTTATATATACATTGCACAAAATACAATCTCCAAAAAGCTGTTGATCGTAAAAAATACATTTAATACCTTGGATGGTAGCATTTACACTCATGTCCATAAATTAAGGATAATGAAGTTCAGGCAAAGAAAGAGACAGAAGCAAAACAAATTTGACTTATTTGTAAAGTCTATTTATTAAACAAAAGGTAAAGAGCAAAAAAGATGCTATATGTTTGACATAATTAATAAAAATTGCGATTTTTACTCCCTGGAGCAAATTTCAAAAAATAACCTATTTACAAAAAACAGTATAACATGGTTAGTATGGAGTATGTCTCCTGAACGATGCAATACAGGCCTTACAACGCCTAGGAATGCTGAGTATCAAATTATCAATCTGATCTTGGGGAATATTGCACCACTCATCAAGCAATGCCCTCCGAAGTTCCGGTTGACAGGTGGGAGGGGGTTGACGGGCTGCAATTCGTCGGCCAAGCATATCCCACACATGCTCTATTGGATTCAAGTCCGGTGAGTATGCTGGCCAATCCATACGGGAGATATCCTCCAATTGAAGGCATTCGTCTACAATGTTTGCACGGTGAGGACGGGCGTTGTCATCCATAAACAGAAATTCATCACCCATGGCGCCCCGAAACAAACGTACATGTTGTACCAGAAATAGATGTGGCATGTCATCGTTACACTCTGAACATGCAGGTCAGTTCTGGAACAAAGAATAATTCCTCCCCAAACGAGCCATCCTGCACCACCGGAACGGTGTAGTTCAATGGTGTTCTCTTGGTGGTAACGGGTACCTGGCGCTCTCCATATGAAAGTCCGGCGATAATCAGACTGCAAACTAAACCTGGACTCGTCGGAAAACATCACACAAGACCACTGTTGCGGTGTCCCAATGCATGCTCTCTTCTCCGGGTTAATCGCAGGCGACAGTGAGTTGCGGTAAGTGGAACACATCTGACAGGCCTACGAGCATATAGACCAATGTGCCCTAAGCATCTGTACACGGTCTGCCTTGAAACTGTCGTACCGGTAGCTGAAGAGATCTGACGAGACAGGTCTGATGCTGTGCTCCGTCTGTTTCTTTCGGCACTAACTGCTAAATACCGTCCTTATTCGGCGTTGTAACTTGGGGCAACCTGTGCTGTAACATCTACTCACATTACCATCATCTTGGAATCGTTGCCAAAGCCTGGAGATGACACTCTGGGCGATTCCAAGTTCCTCGGACTCTTGCAGCTGGGTGCGTCCACATTCCAGTCGTCCGATAATTCTACCACGTAAAAATCATCCAAATGCTTCCTTTGTGCCATAACTATGCGGTTATTGCACTGAAAGGCTTTTAAAGCGCTTGTGAACAATTTTACTTCTTTGTCACCATTCCTTATATACCCCTCTCTTACACTCTCGTCATTGTGACGTACTATCCGCGCCATCTGGTGGTTTCCTGTAATTTGCATTTTCTTCTTCAAGATGTGTGTGATAATTCTACAGGTGAAATTTTTATTTTAGAGTTCAATTTCTGTGTGGCTGATTCTGAATTATCCTTAATTATGGACATGTGTATAAAAAAAAAATTATTTAAATGGATTTCGCAAGTAAATGATATGCAAGCTGATTTTTTTTTCTTCAGTTTTATCTAAGTTGTAATTTGCTATATTTATATTTGTTTATTGTAGATGGTTTCCAAAGGACTTCAAATCAATGCTCTAAAATAACTTTTTATAATTAATTCAAAAGTTCCGTTTTATTAAGAGTGTTGAATGAAATTACAGTTAAGCATACATATAATTTACGTTATTGATTCATGAGAAGACGTCAAAAGTGTTTAATAGATAAAAAAATAAAGAACTGGTTTTCAAATGTTTTCGTTTCTTTCGTTTCCAAACTTTGCATTGGATTCGTCAACTTACTAGTGATTACATTTGTTAATTTTCTATTAAAAAGTATTCTCTGTTGCCCATAAATGTTTCTAATACTTAAATACATAAATATTCATCGTGATTCATGATGGGCCATCGTGTTAAGTATTTGGATAAATAAGTAATATTTAACTTCATATTTATCTCTGCTTGAATACTGTTATTTACAACAAATTTTGTGAAATATTTCGAACCAATAAGATGATTAAAACAAAATAAGTTGTAATTAACACATTATTCTCTAAACTATTATTCCTGTTATATGTACGAGGACACTTTTAAAAATATAACAGCTTAATTATTTAAATCTTAATAGCTGGAATTATCATCCAAGTACAAAATTTGCTGGTGCAATTACTTCATTTATATTCTACATCTTCTAATCAAAAATGACTTCTATTAATTCAATCAAATTAAGATTAATTAAAACCTGATTATCAGAAATTAAAAAAAAAAAAAAATCCATTTTAATAACTTTTAATCTTCTGTGATTTCCTTTAACAAATTTATTTTTTAATACGTCGGTTAATTTTTTATTCCGCTTATGTGTCCTAAGAACAATTTGACTGTTAGAAAAGGTTTAATGCATTCAGGTGAAGTTTAAGAAATAACTGGCATACATTTGCAAATCATATGGGTAAATTCGTTGATATATACTTTACCATCGAGTCTGCATTATTATGAAAGCAAGAATTGCAAGGCACATCACTATTAGATTGAAGTCCGCCTTTCCTGCAATCTATCTGCACACAAAAAGGACTATTAGTTGGACTTATTATTTCCTTTTTACCTATTTTAAAGAAAAAAAAGGATGTAACTCCTACGAATTTATTAAAATCAAAGTTTATCAAAACCCAGAACGTGGAAATGGAAGAAATTTTCCTTTTTTACAACTTTAAATTTATAATTCATTTTTATTCGGAGACTGAAAAAAAAAAAAAAAGTCTTTCATTTTATACAAGAACTGCCATTTATTTTCCCACAAATGCCATAGATATGAAATTAAAATAGAAAGAAAACCCTCTAAGGAACAGGTTTCTTGTAAGTTACATTAAGATAAAGAAAGTTACATTGTATCCATTTGCCCCGTGAATCTCCATTCTGGCGCTTACACGGCGATATTATGGTACTTGTATGCATGTGCCAGCACTACAAAAAACCATAATTGATAAGCAACAGAAACTGGAAGTTCTCTCTGGGAATTCTTTTCAATACATTAATGAAATGCCTCTGATACATATTTTGCTATCACAATCTTAACAGGTGTCATAACTCTAATCAAATATGCCATCAATTATTACCCTTTCATACTACCGTATCTCCTTCATCATTCATAACCCATATCTACTTTATACCATTGCTTCCAACCAAAAACGCATCCAAAACTGCCGCATCTGCACTATCGCTATCTTCCAGCATTACTGAAGTCAATACGCAGAATTCGCAGTTGTAACCACTAACTTATCTTTAAGCGATCACGACTCGCAAAAATTTCTCTAACCTCATCGAAAAATGGACCTTTTCCCATTCCACTCACGTACCACGAACGACAACGTTCTGAGCAGACGACGACGTCGTAATGAGCGCCCCCTTCTCCAACCCCGTGGTCAACCCTTTTTCTTCACGATAAAATATCCTCATCAAAATAAATGATGGGGGACGAAGAGAAATGTTAGCACTTTGTCACCTCTGGAGTCTGTGTTTTGTTCGTGTTTATTTAAGGTACCAGGGTAGGGTGTTTCAACAAATGGCGCCACTGTGGATTTTATTGGCGAGGATCATCCTGCGCATGCAAAAGTGGATACCACAGAAAGATATCTCGATTGGTATTCTGATCACCCATGTGATTCTGGAATTTTTGAGTGATTGGTTGGGAAGATACTTATCGTCCGTGTTCTGGGACTTCTTTACATCGTCGTTTAAAAGATTGAATAACTTTATGATTAGAAGGTTATTCGAATCAGATGTAATATTTCCTGTCTTTTTAATTGGATTTTTGTATTAGTGAGTGTATAATTTGAGTATGTTATTTGTAATAGAGACTGAATTCACTGTGGATAGGATCTGTGGACTGTAGATTTTTGTTGCAAGCTCATCCCATGCATAAAAAGTGGACAGCACAGGAGTAATTTTGATCACTTTTGTGATTCTGGAATTGCTGAATGATTGGTTGGAATGATACTTATCGCTTGTGTTTGTGACCGTTTTTACATCGTCACTTAAAGATTGAATATGTTTCTGATTAGAAGTGTTCGAATCGGTTATAATATTTCCCTTTTTTAATTTGATTTGATTTAAGTATATCTTTGCAACAAAGATTAAACTCACTGTGGATTGGATTTGTAGACTATTAATTTTGTTTCAAATCTCCTCCCATGCATGAAAATTTGATGCTATAAAAAAATTTCATCACCAATTTCATTCTGGAATTCCTGAATGATTGGTTGAAATGATACTTATCGCTGGTGTTTGTGGTCTCTACATCATCGTTTAAAAGACAGAATACATTTTGATTAGATGGTATTCGAATGATATATTTCCCTTTTTCAATTTGGTTTTGTACTATTCCCTGCATAATTTAAAGATATCTTTGTAATAGAGATAAATGCCACTGTGAATTGGATTTTGTAAACTGTTAGTTTTGTTGCAAGGCTTATTTCATACATAAAAGTGGATGTCATAGAAGAATTTTGATCGCCAAAGTGATTCTAAAATTTTTTGGATTTGTTGGGCAGAAACTTATCTCTCATATTAGTGTGTTCAATATCATCGTTTAAAAGATTGAAAATGTTTATGATTAGATGGCTACTCAGTTCCCATGTTTAATATCACTTTTTACCAACCCGAATATTATTTAAGTGTATCTTTGTAACAGAGACTGAATTCACACGTTCTCCCAAGATTCCACGTTCATTGGACAATTTAATTTTTAAAAAAGGTATTTGATATTTCTATTAGCAAAACTTCTAAAAATTGCAGAACAATTTTATTTCATGTAAAAAACATCAAACATTTATTGCATTCACATCAATTAAAATAATTATTTTATGTCATTCACCGATTAGTAGCAATACTTTATTATACATAAGACTGAATGCCCATGATTTTAAACGCTCAAAAAATGCACATTTCTTTAATTTTCTTGAAAAATGACTCTACATAAAATTTTGTACCTTCTTTAAAGGGTTAATCTCAAATTCTGGGTAAAATTGATTGCAAATTTTGACTACATATATTGACTATGCAGATAGAGGATATATGAGCATCATCATACAAAATAGTCTTTGATCTATTGATATAAATAGTAATAATGTTTATAATTGAAGGAAAATTAATATGTTTTGAATTTGGCACATATTTTTGCATTTGAGTAATGGACAGAAATGTTATTCTTTAATATTCTCGGGTGGATATTTCTTGAAAATGTTAGCCCGGCAATGTTAAATTTAATTTCCTAAAAAACTTTTACTTAATTCCTCTTCAAGCATTTGTGTTTATTTTTTATACACACACACAATATATATATATATATATATATGGTGACTTAGTAACCACACAAACCAAATATAAAAAAAAAGAATGGACAAGGACTTGTCGAAACACAATCATTTTATATAAATTAGCATTTGTTATATGCATGTGTAGTTGAGTGTATCTACTATATGTGTATGCATATGTGATTGTTTTCCTTATAAAAAAAAATTTTAAGATTTTCAGCACCTTTCTTTGATTTGCTATATTTGCTTTTTTACTGGATGATATAAAACGGTAAGTCAATTTGCATGTAATGTATCCCATACCCATTTAAATTTGTAATAAATTAATTTAAATTACGTACTTTGACATTCACTATGTAATTTAAATTTTATGCATTCTATTTTGGGGTTAACGGTTGACTAAACTCACTTTAGAGTAAAAATTATTATTAAATTGTCTCTTTTTTTTTTTATTTTTCGATTTTTTTTTTCACTGGGCAATTTAAAACAGTATTGTTATTTATATTACCAAGAAACAAAACCATTTACTTTCCAACATAAAGCATTATAATCAAAATAAAAAAGTTTTATCACTGAAAAAGACAAATGTGGTTCTCATGTTTAATTAAAATTTGAAACAAGGTTTTTTAACCAATGGCGCCATAGTGGAATGCATTACAAAAATCACTACGTGAAGAAGTAGAGTTAAATGAAGATTCGTATTCAGATCACCATGTTGTTTTTGAGTGATTGGTTGGAGAGATACTTATCGTTCATAAATAAAGTTTATCAAGATTTTTGTGTTCTGAAAATAATAATAATTTTTATTATAAATAATCGTAAATGGATGTCTTTATAAGTGAATTATATATTGCATTTGATTTATGTAATAGTGAATAAAAAATTGCTCTTTTCTGCTGTCAAGTTTAATAAATTACTTCATTTGTTATTTATCGATAAAATAAAAAATATAATAATTATAATAAAATAAATATAATAAAGATAATTAATTATTATATAATCATAATAGAATAAATAAAGTATAATAAATGTAATAAAATAAGTAAAATATAATAATTAGAATAAAAAAATTTTAAAGTTCAACACTTATGTGAAATCATAGCATGAGAAGCAGATTTAATGAGGTAAAGAAAATTAAGATTAGGATTCTCATTAAAAATGCAATTCTGGAATTCTCGAGTAATAATAATTTCTGGGATTCTCATTAAGAATGCAATTCTGGAATTCTCGAGTAATAATAAAAATTTTTGGATTATCATTAAGAATGCATTTCGAATTTACGAATGCACTTGAAGTTCTTGTTGCATTTTCTCTTAACTTTTCTTTTAGCCATCATGAAATTTAAATTGGAATTGTTTTCGTTTTCCTATCGTTGTAATTATTCGAAGCAAAATTCCTTTACCTTCTCTCTATGTTTATATATATATATATATATATATATATACAAATACATTACTATTATCAAATGTAATATATATGATGATTATTTAAATGTATTGAAATTATTATACATTCATGATTTCATGGATAAAATTATTTGAATGGGGAATAAAATTATATGATTTTAGAAAATTGGAGCTTTCTAAAGTTACACACATATTACTGTGTCCAAAAAGGAAGACCCATTTTCAATTTAAAATTCCTGGGGCTTATGGAATTTCATTTTCTTTTCTTTTTTTTAGGTTGCTGGCACTGTCTTTCACATCTATGTGAAATTTGACGTCAAAATATTCTTCAGTGCTTGAGTTACGCTTGGCTTTGTGAGACGCTAAAAATGATTGCGGCAATTTTGAAATGTCTGAATTAATTGTGCAAAGAACATGCATTCAATTTTGTTTGCGGAAACGTATAGAACGCTGCAGAAGGCATTCGGTGAGCATTCCTATATCGGAAATAAATGTTTAGAAGTGGTATAAGCAGTTCAAAGAAGGCAGAGAATGCGTTGAAGACGAAAAGTCCTCTGGTCGACCCTCAACCTCAACCTCACGTCCAAAAATTAGATGTGGTACTTGCAAACCGTCGATTTACATTGCTGATGATGTTGGAATTTCAAAGGATCGATCCATTCCATTTTGGGCCTCAAACACGTCACATCTCAATTGGTACCGAAAACACTGAATGCGCCAGCTCAAACTGCATTGATTCTTCGTGACAATTTCGCGAAAAATGAAACCCATATCGTTCCATAACCACCGTATTCACATCGTGCGACTTCTGGCTATTCCTAAACTCAAAAGACCACTCCGGGAATACCATTTTTAGTGGAAAAAAAGTTGGCATAAGTGCATTGTGTCCGGATGGGATTACTTTGAAGGCGATAAAATAAATTTGGAAATGTTAATTAAAGAATTTTTGAAAAAAAGAAATAATTGGTCTTACTTTATGGGCACAGTAGTATAATTATCTATAAAAAGTTAGCCAAGTTAGTAAAATAATAAGATAGGAAAAGTCATAAGCTTTCAACGTCTTGAAAGCCATTTTATCAAACACAGAAAAAAGAATTAAAAAATACTTAGATTAAGAAGTATTAACAGTTCAAGTCTTGAGACACTGAAAAAATACTGGGAAACTAGCGTTATTAAAAGTCACTTAAGTCTTAGGGCATTAAAACAAAATCATTCTAATTTTCCAACCGTCTAAAAATATTTGATCCTTTAAGAAAAGATAAATCCTGAAATAAAAGTTCATACTACGAATAAGTAGAAAGACTAACTACGTTAAAAATTTCCTGAATAGGGAGAATCTGATATTAAATTTGATTGTTAAAAAGTAACCAAGTAATTATCAATTAAGATAATAACTTTTGTAATGTATATAAATGTGAGTCAGCTTAGAAATTCTTTGACAGAAATACTTTGAAAGCACTCAATATCATGTTTTTCTTTCTACACCATTTTTAAAATAGAGAAACAAATTCATTTATGAGTGTAGTTTTGTATTGAATTTAATCTATAGATAGACCTTGAATACTGTAAAAATATTCAAATGTTATAATTTTAGCTATAATATTCAAAAGTTATAACTTTAGCAATAAAGAATTTACTATATATATAAAAAATGTCAAAACAACTACCCACAATTCTTCGTTGTTGCTACATCTGTATATATATATATATATATATATAAATGAAATAAATAAAATTTAAGTTCTATATCAATTCTCTTAAAAGGCATGAATTTAATTCTTTCTGATAATTCTTTATTTTTTCCTCTTTCATTTGATATTTTGTTTTTAATATTTTTCACTTCTTTTTCAGATCTTTAAATTATTTAATTGCACTTGGGTTGATCCAATTTTGAAATATTTCGTTCATTAATGTTTTGTATTCAATGTTAAAAACACAAAATGTTTTTTCAACAGCAATCGAAATGTGAAAATTTCCAATCTCGAATAGACACTTTAAAAACAATAGCGCTTCCTGTGGTTCGTTCCTGTGGTCCTGAATTTCGTTCAAACTTCTCTTTAAACACTTCTGGTATTTGTAAGAACAAGCTGTAAAATTTTTATAGAAACCATCTAGTAATTTTTGTCTATAAGTTCATATATGCATACGAATGAACGTAAACAGATACTTTCTTACTCAACAAAAATGGTTTTAAAAGAGGATTAAGACCTTAACAAAATATGTTTAATTGTCTCTTAACAAATTTATATGTAGGTTCAGTTTTTTTTTTTTTTTTTAGTGGAGTGATTAAATTTAGACAATTTGCTCCTCTTGAAATAAAATGCTAAAACAACTCTAAATTTTAAAAAATGGCTTCTGCATTTAAGTAAATAAAGGCAAAAAATCTAGAAAAGGAAATAAAAATTTATTCATTTTTCGATTTTAAACTATGATTCGTTTTTAATGTATAATTAAATGTCAGAGTTTCTCTTAACTTGTTTCTTGAATTTCTCCAAATCCAAATTGTTCTGACAAAATATTTTTTTTTCGATTAAATTGAGTTAAGTTTCTTGATGGGAAAATTGTTGGAAATAAAATATTTAAACTTAATTTTAAAAAAAAAAAACTGTATTCATTTGTTTATCAATATAAATTTCTTTTCAATTAAAATCTGTAAGAAAGTTAGTAATAAAAATTTAAGTTTCAAAGTCATATATATTTAATGGTTAAATTTTTTTTTAAATGTTCTAAAATAAAAGAATAAGGAATAATTTCCAATAGATTTGTAAATATGAAACATAATTTTACATACTTGCCATCACATGGTTAATCTATTCAAAACAAAAATTTATTCACTTTCCTTTTTGTGCATTTCTTTATTTCTGTAACATGTCAACACATTAATTATCGATTTGCACGAAAAATGAAGATAATTCAAGCAATTCTATGAATGTATAATTCGAAATGTTTTTTTTTGATAATCTTATTTATAAAAATATTCACCTACCATTAAAAAGAAAATTCATGGCAAATTCCTTGCTCAAGGATTCAGAATTTTAGATGAATAGTTCTGCGCAGACCATAATATATTTATTATATGTTTATAATGTATTATTTTCGAGGCCTGATGGCAAAGCGATTAGAGCTGTGGTGCTCGGTGCCACAGGTTTCAGGCTCGAGTCCCGAGTCAAGTAAATTAATTTACGACAGAGATACTAAAACGTTTTTGAATCATGTAATATTTCATGCCCTTTCGAAAAACGAGAATAATTTTGTTTCAAATGCTCTAAAAAGAGTAATATGTAACATATGCATTAATTTAGTTTTCATTTAAACCTGAAATGCACAATTAACCTAACGCTTTTGCATATGTACACGTAATTTTTAATTACGAAATTCAAAATAGAACTACTCGTCTTTTACGATGATTAAAATTATCATCTATAAATTTCTATAAATCAGATATCTATAAATTTAGTATCTTTTTTTTTTAATTTATATATTCTTTTAACTAATAAAATATTGTTTGAGAAACATTGCCTACAACATCCCACCCCCTTGAAATAAAGAACTCGTTGAATTAGTAGCATAAATAATAAAGTTTTTAATGTAAAAACATTGTTTTGTAATATTGTATTATTTAAGACAATATTTAAAAAAAAATATCAGCATTTTCGCAAGATGTAAAAATAAAAACAAGACATGATACATGTATTAGATTATTTAAAGTGACAAAAATGAACGAAATCTTGATATTTGTCATTTACCTTAAACGCTTAATGGCCATTTCTGAGGACATCATTATCTTTTGGAGACATACTTATTGCTCTAACTTTTTTTTCATCCTCGTTAAATTTCTGAATGAAATATATAAAACGAAGCGGACTAAAAACATTATCAAACAAGAAGTCCAATAACTTCCTTCACTTAAAAATTGGCCTCTGAGGAGATTATAATTTAAGTGTAACAATTGGAGAATCAAGACTTGTCCTCTGAAGATAATTGGAAGCATTTTCGTCCGAAATCTAGAAATATCTACTTATCTAAAACCGCACTTTTTCATGGAATGAGGAAAAAAAACCATAAAAGGTGTTGTACAGACATGCCATCCTCATTAATTTCCAGCTACCACATATCCTACCATTTTTTTCCTGTGCTAAACACTCGTAAATATTCATGGCCAACCTCCCATTTTCTTGTGTGTATTAAAATGTATCTGTGCTCCCTCTTTTACAAGTTAGGGGCTATTACCTTTCATGTAGTCTCGTTTGTCTGACCCCAACATCAGGGGTCAGTCATGAATTTTCTGCTCCCAAAGCAAGCTCGCGTGCGACCTTTTGACGGCGGTATCAATAAATTTGCATCCTCCTGTTTTGGTTTAGGGTTGCCGCATATTTCTCATGTATGGATGGTAAAAAATGTTTTTATGAATAAACATTGTTAGATATTGGGTATTTATGCGTTCTGTTTCCTTACAGTAAGTTGTAAGCCTCGTTCTAAATGTTCTTATATATTTAAAGCATTACAACACTGAATTGAGAATGAATTTGCTACTGAAGTCGTTTGCGAATGACTGATGTTGCCATCTTATTACAAAATCAATACATGCGGATTATTATTATTTTTGATAGATGGTTTTTTTTTTTTTTTTTTTTACAATGTTTCAATTTTAAGTAACTTTAATCTATGACTTTTTAAACATTTATAAAGAATGTCTTTGTTTGCGATTATTAGGAATATTTTTATTTTAGAATGCTCATAATCATTCTTTTATAGAAACTAAAAATGTTCTGTACTTCGAATTTGTCGTTTACTTATACTTACTTTTTAATATTTAAAACATTACAAAACTGAATTTAGAATGAATTTGCTATTGAAATCGTTTGCAAATTACTGATGTTGCCATTTTATTACAAAATCAATAAATGCAGATTGTTATTATTTTTGATAGATGTTTTTTTTTTTCTAATGTTTTAATTTTAAGCAACTTAAATTTATGGCTTTTTCAAAGTATTTATAAAGAATGTTTTTCTTGCAAAATATTTATGGTGAATAATTTTTATTTTCGAATGGTCGTAATTCTTATTTTATGGAAATTAAAAATGTTCTGAAATGAATTTCTCGATTGTCTTTTTGGTTCATAATAAGTTTTTTTAATATTTATAATAGAAAATTTTTAAGAATCAACAATTTTTTAATTTCGAATGTTTAATGTTAAAAGTTTTATTTTATTTATCATTTGTAAAGATTTTGTAAAGAATGCATATTTAAGATTACGTTCTTTTGATATTCATGTTGGTTTGTTGGTTTTTTTGTGAGAATACTGATTAAAAAATCACTTATTTACATTTAAATGAATGTTATTTTAAATGCTTTCATTCTTTTTTAAATGATTTATTAATCAGAAAAATATTTTAAGAATTCACTTAAAAGATTGTACTGAGTTCATTTTATTTGCTTCTTCATTTTTCCTCGAACAAATTATTTTAACATTAATTATTTTCATTAGTTATATGCAAATAATTTTTAATTTCTAAATGCTTATAAGGCTCTCTGTCTCTACCCTGGTTTCTATAAAGATCTTATTCATAAAAATTCAGGGAAAGTGTGTAATTTTTCCATTACATCTACAAATTTGACAAAAGATACTTTTCCGTTGTTTAAAAATTTCGCTATATTTTGTATCAGCATTAATTTCACAAAGCTTTCATTCTCAAGCAAAATTAATAACCTTCAAAGAATTTATAATAACAATATTAAAGCATTGTTCCGATATTAAATAATTAAAAACGGTTGAATATTAATTCAGTAATACCGAATAGTTTGTAACAAAAATCAATTTTTAACGACAGCAAAAATGCTTGCGCGAATGAAAAATGAAAGATTGCATTCATGGTTGAAATGAAAAATTTATTATGCTGGGTGCACAACAGGAAGTAGTGCGTGCTTTATCAGACTTGCAGTCAATTATAAACTCACTTAATTTAACACATGTGTGGGAAAACTCTTCAACAAAGGAACATTCCTTTATTGCATTATTAAAACAAGAACTTTCGGAAAGGAATTAGGCATTGCATGATGATTACTCATTAATGCCAAACTAATTTCAGTAAAGCATTTAAATTTTTAATTTAAAAATAAACAGTTAATTAGCAGTATTTTTTTTTTTTTTTTTTTTACTCTTGGTATAAAATAATCTACCCAATGCTGTACATCTTTTAGGTACTATTTTTTTTTTTATTCTTTATATATATTTTTATGAAACAACTTTTTTTAAAACCTTTTCGTAGAAGAAAATTGAAAATACCATTAAATTAAGGGCGTTTTCATCTTATTGAATAAAGAAAATTAAGGGGTGGAAGTTAGCACGAAGAAGCCCTCTCTAAAATAGCATGCAATCTAAAGCAGACAATAGTCTACAAACGTGAAAAATTAAAAAGATTCAGCTTAAATAGTGTAAGTTTGTATAAATGAGAAACAAACAAGCAATATATATATAAAGAATATCCAGCTTTTATTTTCGTAACGGATGGTCGTAGACAAATACAAAAATTATTCAAATGAGTTTAGCATGCGAGATTTGGAATTTTTATGTTTAAAAAATCAATATGAGTAAAGATTACAAAATCTAACATTTTATACAATCTCTCGGTCCCTATAATTACATTTAGTAAAACTTTATACCTATCGTAACAAATATAACTCAAAGCGTTTCCCTAAAAATGTGTGACCTAAAAATTGACCGAGACATTTAATATCAAAATCGGGATTTTTTTCGGCTTTCATTGAGGAGTCGGTTATAAAATTAGTGAAAGCAGTTCGAGATTGACTTCAATCTCGTAATAGAAAACTCCGCTCTGACAGTTCCTCGACCATAAACGATGGATAAAGTGGACATAACAAATGCATATAATATCATCGTAAATTCCCTTGTGGCTAAACAGGGAAGCAAACGAGGTAGACTCCGAAATAAAGACAAGGTACACTAAAAATGTCAATTACAAAGTTGTACACCATCGTCGAATTATATAGAATCATTATCCTGAAAATAAAATATGCTCATGAGTTTAGGACATACATACGTAAATCAAAGGATAGATACGTATGTGTACATTTATTGATGTATTTGTAATTGACTTTATGTATATATACATTATTTTATTTATTACTTTATAAACTTGATAAATCGTATGTGCATGTTACAGATAAGTATATAGCAGAATAATATATAAAGTGGGGGAATTTGCGGGTGATCTGCTCGATATGCTCCCCATCAGCGGCAATGCACACCAATGAATAACAGTATTGAGAGAATAGCTGGTGTTACACTGCGAAAAGTAATCACGTTACGTTGTTTCCGCCCATCCGGGGAGTTAGCTCAGTTACATAGATCTGTTCCTTGATCTAACTCCAGAAATAAAAATCCACGGGAATTCAAGTAGGGTGAATGTATACAAGATTACCATATTCCATGATCTGCTGGGTAAATTTACCAGTTAGATACTCACGGACATCTGCTGAGTAATACGAAGGTGCCCATCATGTTGGAACCACACGCGGCAAACATGCTGGAACATTTCCATAAAAGTCAGGTTCTATACACTTCTATAACTGTATGTAACAATAGGCCGTTAATATACAGTTGTAAAAAGGCAGATCCAATGATTGTAGTTCCCCATAAGCCCTACGATTTGTTGACTATTCGTTGACCAGCTTACTTAATGTCGTGCTATGAGTTCAATGTGGTTTTCTAAACTTCCAATAATGTATATTGCAGTATGTCATCTTGTATGAACTGGGACTCGTCTGTTCACAGTATGTCAAAAAACAACGATTGATTGTCATACAAGGGATACAATATAAAACTGCAGATGTCAAATCTTCATGCGTGGTCATTCAGCATCATTGCTTGCACCAGTAATGGACGCACAGATATGCACTATGCGTATCTAATAATTGCCAAATATATCGGCGCTGGTATCCGCAAGTCTTTCATTGGACGAAATAGAATTCAATCTTTTAGACGTCGTTCCATAGACATAACTCTCACGTAATAGGCATAACCATCCATTTGTATAAATCCTCTCAGCTGTTCTAGCATTCCATTGACATTCGCCATAAATAACTCATCACGCCACATGAGCGCCAATATATACTATAGTACATACTCACGATCTAAACGATAATAATTATCATAAATACTAATAAATAAACGGCTTGTTTAATATTTTGTATTAAATTATAAAATTAAAATTAAATTAGAAGTTTAAAAAAGATTTTGATACTTCTCAAGAAGAAATGAAAAAAATTCTAATTACCTTCATTTAAGTATTACTTTTTATAATTCTTGGAAATAAAAACGCTCTTCATCTTCCATTTAATTTCCCACTTCGTCTTTTCCATTTACAATAATTTCATTCTTTCACTAATTTATTTTTAATAAAAATTTTATTTCAAAACATTTTAATTTAAAAACGTCTGCATAAAGAAGGTATATTGATTTTTTTTATCAAGCAATTAATCACTGGAACTATTATAAATTAAAATGATAAAACATTGCTGTGAAAATACATTCTTAATACGTTAAAATTACAATTTTTATTTAATTAATTAATTACGTTTTCTTTGTATTTTTATTTTATTAGAAAAATATTTTACAGGAACAGAAAACTATAGAAAGTTTTTAACAGAACTGAAAAAAAAGTTGCATATATAAGTGTGTGTGTATTTACTAATATTTATTTTTTATATATAAAAATGACAAACCATAAATGCTAACCTTATTTTAAACATTTTTATAATTAGGAGCTTATGCCTTGTATATTATATATATATGTTTATGCCTTGTATATGTTTATAATTAGGAGTTTATGCCTTGTATTTCTATGTTGGGCAGCAGCCCAACGTAGAAAATTCAATACAATAAAAGCGTGGAGGAATATGATGAAAATTGAAACACAGAGAGAATGCATCTGTGAATAAGTGATGTCATTTACAAGAAAATAATTATATACAACAATGCAGGGTGAGTAGGAAGTAGGACCACCTCTCGCGGCGAATGTGAGCAGCAATCACTATGAGGCAGAGATTCAATTAGCATGCGTATAGCGCCCTGAGCTCAGATGCTTTTAACCGTCCTCCACAATTTATCAACCAATTGAGGTTGGTGAGGAACAGACAAACGATGGTCAATTACATGCTCGAACGGTGAGAGATTATGAGGCATTGCAGACCGAGGAAGTAATTGAAGATGCTGCAAGGCTTGTTTGTTGATAAATGCCGCTTGAAATCTCGCGTTATTCTTCTTGGAAATATCTTTTTGCAGCAACTTAACGTCATGCAATACCTCATCAACTATTTCTCTGTGCTCAGGTATCATGTTTAATGGCATCCCAAACCATTATGCATGTTGATGATCTGTAGGACGTTCAGCAATAGTAGTCGGATTGGCTCTATCTACCCAATGCCTCAGATTTTCAACCAGGGACTATCATAAGACCAACAGAACTAAGATGCGTCCCTGAATACCATATTGAGCCATTCAGTCATACAAGTGGCTCGTTTCCGAGGACATCGCAATTTTTCACATCAGCCGTCAATGGCAGTATTTTCAAAAGACAGTTTGAGTGTTTGTCACTTTCACCCAATCGTCGCGAAACTGTTCTAGATATTGGAACATCAAAAGTCCCCTTCCCATTACACAGAATGTCCAGGTCAGTTAACTGTGTGGCAGCCACCGCTTTCTTTCACAGGCGTCGATTCGTTTAGGTCAGGGGTCTCCAAACTACGGCCCGTGGGCCAAATCCGGCAAGCCGGCGAATAACTTATTGTTGCTGTAATAAGTGGGATAAAAAAAACACAGAATGATAATAACTTGGTTTTATTTACTTGCGTATCGATACATACAATAGTAATTGTAGAAACTGAACTAGCTAATTTAGCAAGCGTATGCTCGCTCAGAGCGCGAACTCGGCGACTAGTCTAGAAATTATAGATAATGGCAGAAAAATTAAAATGGTTTTTGGCCCTTGATACTTACTGGAGTAAACAGTATGGCCCTAAGGCTGGAAAGTTTGAAGACCCCTGGTCTAGGTAGTCCTGGTCTTTCGTGACGATTCTTATTTCGTTCATCGATTCATCTGGTCAATATACAATGTGCACAAATGTGTACAATGTGTACAAATGTGCATTTCAACAGTAATACGATGGTTAAATGCACATTCGTGTCATGCTGATGGCTCAGCCTTTCGTAACCTATAATTTGACTCCTCGTAAAATCATCCGATTCCCGGAATCGCCTTCGTGTCATCGTCCAGCCGTTTCTTAATCCACACGTATCATCTGAGAGGCTGAACTTTTTTTAGAATTATGTATTCCGTAGACGACAGAGTTGGCAGTTGGGAACTGTTGATTTACAAGCCATTCTTCTTGTTGCCAGTCCTTCCATTCTGTGTCACCCTATAAGCACATGACCAACTTGCATTAAAGTTCATTTGTATAACTTGTTCAACTGCGCATTCCACGAAATTTGCACATTAATACTGTTGAAACTTCATAATGTTAAATTTTGTATGCCGAACCATATATATATATATATATATATATATATATATATATATATATATATATATATATATATATATATATATATGGGGAGCATTGGTAGATTTCGTGTAACACGTACGTGTGTCACGAACATGCTGATGAAAGGATGACGTTTTCGAAGGACTAAGGTTAAATTTGCGAGTTGTATGGGAGGCAAACTCCATTGGACAGGCTGACTGTCGATAACGCCTTACACATGAAAATTTCCGCTGTGTCTACCTGTTTCTGAAAGTAGTGATTAGTAGTAGTGAAAGTAGTGAACGCTTATTACCAACCAGTTATAAGAACCATAAGCACACATAACAAATGGAACCGTGAACTTTTTCTATTTTAAGTAAATTATATATATATATATATATTTTAACTCTTATTTTTAACTCTTATACAAGAATAAGGTCGTTGAAGCAAAATATTAAACTTGTATCTAACACTAGAACGATTTCAAATTAAACGTAAATTTGATTTTTTTAGACTATATCAGTTTAACAGGAATCACAATTTTCTTCGATCTCTCTGCTGGGGATAACATCAAGTTTCATTTTCGATATCGAGTTATGGGTAAATGATTATTCCAGTACCTAAGCGCAAAAAAATTTAATGAAATATTTCTGTTTTCCAGTTTCAAAGGTTGCATTGTTCAGAGGTAAGGTGCCTTGCAATAGCGTAGGATGCTCAGGTTCAAAATCGCTGGCGGCGTTCGTTGCTGATTTCAAAAGCGAAGCCACTCAATGTCAGCTTTCACTGCATGTGTAAAGTAATTTTCACATATAATTAAGTTGAAGATTTTGTGGAAGATTTTGAATTTTATCTTACATGACACGCTAGTGTTTCGACAGTTAAATTCCCTTCAGAAGTCAATGCTATGCTTATGCAACATGAGGGCTGCAATGTAAGGTAATGTAAAAAAATTTACATTGCCATATTAGATTCAGTAACATAAAGAAGTCTTCTTTTTTGAGAACATCGCAGAACGATCTACAAAAGATATGTGAAATCAAATCTTCTCTATGCGCGTGTTACTGCAGGCAGTGATTTAAATTTATAATTCACATTTACATAATTCTTCTGATTTATGACTTACATGGTATCGAAACCTGCTTCCATCTTGTCATTTTTGTATCGATAATTTTTGTCTCACTTCTTTTATTCATTCCACTCTAAAGGAAGGATAAATATAATATAATTTATTTACTACAAGGGTAGGATTTATTAACAAGTATACTTTTCCATAAGGTAATGAACTGTGTTTATGTCAGAATGTAAATGCAATGCCCTTATTCCAAATTCGTTATTTGAATTAATTGATTGAAAGTTTGACATTCATTTATTATTCGATTTCTCCAAAGGCTCCTATTGAAGACTGGATTTATATAGCTGAAGGATGAATTTCATCTTTTTTCATTTACGGATATATTCATTCAAAATATTCATTCCTGATTATATAAATATTTTTTAAATGCGATGAAAAACACTAAAATTTGTTTATATCATTTTTTAATTTGTTCACTTATTTTTGCTGGGCTTTAAGAGGAGAGGAAACGGCTCGAATCACCAGGAATTTTTAAAATTATGATGGCAAAATGTTGCCCAGTTGATACTTCCGTGGATCTTGAATAAGGGGATAAGAAAAGTGCGAATTTCTTCACATGGTTCTCTTTCGAATGCAGACTTAACTAACGTTGAATTTGCTGTATACCTGTTGTTTTAGTAGCAAGCAACTTCAAAACGCCCTGGCTTTCGAAAACCACAGATCTATAAAGGTGTGTTTTATTCTTCATGGAAAAGCATTGATTTTCATAATGCAGCATTAAATTATTAAATTGCAACATTTTAAAATTTTTATATGTGTTAATAATAACACAAAGTTTAAGTATTTATAATTTAATTATGTTAAGAAAAATGAAAACATGACTTATACATTTTTAAGTTTTTTTCTTATCTTTTTAGTCGCTAATTAAAAAAAAAAATGTTAAATTTTTATACGACCCCATCAAAGCCATTACACTCGACGCTCACTGTGCGGAAAAAGAGTTCCCAACATATGAAAAGGCAAAGTAACGAGTTTTGAAATGAAAACTGCGTTTCTGTTCGGAATGCCCAAACCTGGAAGCGGCAGTTCGGCGCCTCGACTCCGCTCAACCTTTCGGTTTTTTTTTAATTCTTTTTCGGAGGACGCTCTTTTGGGGATACTACGTGACATTTCATATGCCATCCCCTTTTTGGCAAGTAATGCATGTGAGGTAGCCGGTTATATATCACCTACTTTAACCTGGGAAAAAAAACAGCACAGTACTTTAAAAAAAAAAAAAAAAAAAATTTTTTTTTTGAGTTGTGATGAATCATATGGATATTTATACGTTTTTTACTTTAAATATACAGATACTATTTGTTTTTACAAGACAATGACCACTAAATTCCCTCGCATCTCATATTTAATTAGATAAATGAAAAAATTTGTTTATGTCCAAAAGTTTTTTTTTTTTTTTATTTATTATAAAAATATTATTAATAAAAATAATAATAAAAACATTAATAACAAGGAAAAAAATAAATGCAAAAGAAGTCATTGTCTTAAGAGTTCTCTTGCACGCCAGTAATGTCTCCGAGTCGCCGTCAAGTACCACATCGTTGGAGGTGGTCGCTGTTCATTGGGTCTGTTGAACCACATAGGAGGCAGCCAGGGTTCCAAAAAGATTTTATTGCGATGGAGCCATATTCTGGGTCATCCAGTCAGAAGTCGGAACTGGGCGACAGCATGCCGTCGCGGATTGCTGGAGTATTGCTAAAAGATCTTCCGCTCTCCAACGTTTTGACTTAATCCCATCTTGAATTTGTAACTTGTGGTTTATGTCCAAAGTAATAGGGTGAATTCAGTATACTTTTTTTTATAACACGAGAAATTTAAATGCTAAAAATATGAATTTTATTGGGTTAAGATCAAATATGAAATTATAATTCTGAAATTATTTTATGATGGAACTTTTTTGAATCAATTTATCTACGTTTGAGAAAGCTGGTAGAAAAAAAAAAATTAGCAAAACATTATTAGGGGCACCAGAAAGTAATGTCGATTTTGAACTTTTCGATATTCGTTAGTCATTTATCAACTCATTGTGCACTTCAAAGTCGTGCCAAAGACATTTTATGATTAGAGTAACTTGTTTACTAGCAAATAAGAAAATCTTAAATTATTTTCTTTTGCAATTTATGATGAAAATGGCCAGCTAAACATCTGCCGTTGCGTGCTTTTTGAGTTGCACAAGATTAGTAACACAACGGTTGCTACCAAAAACATTTGCGATATTTATCCAAATGCATTAGATGTTCGTAAATGCCAAAGGTGGTTTTCTATGTTCAAATCCAGTAATCATGATCTTCCGATTCGTATCGATCAGGAATACGTGCTACTTTAGACAATGACATGTTAAAGGCGGAAGTGGAAGCAAATTATCGGAAACAATCGAAGTACTACCGAACACTCTTAACCAAACCTGGTCGACCCTCCAAGAACATATGCAGCAAATTGATAAAGTAAGCAGATCAGATGTTTGGGTCCGCCTAATCTGCCCAAATAAAACAAAGCTAACCGATCCACCAAATGCAACTTATTGCTTCAGCGGCACAATACACGTGCGTTTTTATCAATGGAGATGAAAATGGGTCCTCCATTATAATTAAAACGCAAAATGCAGTGGCTCTCTCTGAATAAGTCATGTTTACATAGCAAAAAAGCACTTTTGTGTGTTTGGTGGAATATTCGCTCGTGCCCCACCTTATATTAAACTAATTTCTGCAACTAGACAATATGCCCGTTTATGAGCGGTTGCTGTCAGTATCTCTTAGATATCTACAGTGCTTTCTAAGTGGCCTGATTATATGAAAAAGCAGAATGTGAAGTTTTCGCGGGATCGCTCATTTTGGCAAAAATGTGCCACTGTGGCAACCTGAAACCAACAACCTGGCAATCTGGTGACCTTGGCAAACTGAAAACTGCAACCTGGGCAAACTGAAACTGAAAACTGCAACCTGGGCAAACTGAAAACTGCAACCTGGCAAACTGTTTCAAACTGAAACCTGGGCAAACTGTGAATGCAGACCTTTACTGTGAACAATTGGATTGAGTAAATCAATCTTTAATTGAAAAGTGCTCAATAATTGCCACCAGAAAAGAGTTATTCTGCAACACGATAAAAACAAGACCACACTTCGCAAAACAAACCTGGAAAAAATTAATGATTTGGGATGGAAAGTATTGCCTCCCCCACCATACTGTCCGATATGGCGTCATTGAATTTCCATTTATTCCGATCGCTACAACATTTTCTATTCCTACAAATTTTCACATTTTTTGGCAAAAAATGTGAACATTTGGATGATATCCAAAATATCATCTCCAGATATTTTGCTCAAAAATCAATTGATTTTTATCGATCCGTATCGAAAATTTGCACACTAGATGGAAAATACTTATTGATAACGAGAGTGATTACATTATTGATTTAAAAATAAAAAATTTGTAAAAATTTATCTGTTTGATTTTAATGTAGAAAAACAACATTGCTTTCCGTTCCCCCTAATATTTCAAACACACTGTATTATCAAGCTAAGAATCGTAACCTAATAGCATTTCTTATTTTTTACGCTCTTTTAAGAATTAAATTTTTATTATAATTATTGCAATATTACTGTGCCGAAAAAGTAAGACCAATTATTTTTTTCCTCAAAAACTCTTTATTTATTCTTCCAAATTTGTTTCATCACCTTCATCTCCTTGTTTCATCACCTCCGGACACAATGCACTTAATGCCAACTTTTTTTTTCCAATTCTCAATGCATGCTAAAAAGTGATCGGCAGGGATGGCCTTCAAATCGCGCGCCGATTCACATTGAATCTCTTCAATTGACACAAAACGGTGTCCCCGGAGTGGTCTTTTGAGTTTAGGGAAATAGCCAAAAGTCGCGGTGGGAATACGGTGGTTGTGGAACGATATGGGTTTCATTTTTTGGCGAACAAGTCACGAAAAATCAATGCAGTGTGAGCTGGAGCATTCAGTCTTTTCAGCCAGAATTGGCCGATCCTTTTGAAATCACAACATCATCAGCAAGGTCTCTAATTGTAAATCGACGGTTTGCAAGCACCAAATCTTTAATTTTTGGACATGAGCTTCGTCGGTGGAGGTTGGTGGTCAACCAGAGGGCTCTTCGTCTTCAACGCGTTCGCTGCCTTCTTTGAACTGCTTATACCACTTGTAAACATTTATTTCCGATATAGGAATGCTCACCGAATTCCTTCTGCAACATTCTATATGTTTCCGCAAACAAAATTGTGTGCAGTAAAACTTTGCTCAATTAATTCAGACATTTCAAAATTGCCGGAATCAGCCTCAGAAATCAAAGCTTAACTCATACACTAATGAATATTTTGTCGTCAAATTTCACACAGATGTCTGGGGCAGCGCCAACAACCTAAAAAAAAAAAAAAATAATTGAAATTACATAAGCCCCAGGAATTTAAAATTTAAAATTGGTTTTACTTTTTTGGACACAGTAGTATTTATCAAAATCAAATATTTCATAATTTCATATTTGCATAGTGATAAGAAATAAGTCAATGCAAAATTCCATTTTGCTGCTAACTATACTATTTTAACAATACATACAGATATTTTTAAATAATTTAGCAAGTAACAATTAACAGGTATCAGCTATTAACAAGTATCTATTAACATTAGTCTCGATGAATTAAAGTTCTCTATATAATTCTAACTATTACGACTTTCACTGAGTACTGGAAAATGATTTACCGCCCTCTAGCGGAGTGAAAAGTAATTAAACCACCCCTTTTAACCATGTTAATGTCATCCATTGAAAAATAAAGTAACTCTCAGTTCATTCAGTCAGAAATTTCTGTGAATACTAGTTAACGGAGCTGACAAATCTGATTGAAGTCGTGTTCCAATTCCATTTGATCTCATTAACTAGAACGTGATAATTAAAATGGAGGAAATATTAATTATAATGTTAACCATATTAAATCTATGCATAGTATCTTTTAAGTAGGCTTAACTAGAACTGTGTAGGCGTTAAAAAACAAATATTAATCAAAAAATGTTAATTAAAATTTTAAAGAATATATTACACGTTGTATGGTTTGAAAAATATTGTTTTACAGCTGCTAAATTACTGCTACAGCTACAGCAGCTAAATATATACTGTAAAAAAATAATGCTTTAAATCAATTATTTGAGGTAAAAAATTAATTACGAATTTTTTTTTTTTTTTTTTTTTTTTTGGTGACCCTGTTTAGATAATGCAGTTTCAAATTAATTCTAGCATAATTAAAAAATTTTTATAAATTTTTACTAGAAATAGAATTAATTTATTAAATATAATTATATCTAATACTTTAAATATATCTTGGTGCAATAAAACTGTATCCTTACATCATTATAATGGGGTCTGACGACCGAGTGGCTGGCGCTCGGTACCACAGGGTTCAGGTTAGAGTCCCGGCGGAGTAATGGATGTTTGTAGTGGTTTGGAATCCACTTTAAGCCGTAGGTCCCGGTCTAATACGAGCGTAGAACGTTGTGGGGATTATTCGAGTCCGTAGCATGTCTTCACGTGCCCCCTGGGTAGTGCTAAATGAGTAACAGAGGTGCAGCTCTTGCTTATGGCTTAAAAATTAACTGTCTCTATATGCATTAGAACAACATATAATAATTGCATGCATTATTATTAATAATACAAATCATCGTTTTGTATTATTAATGATCAATGTTACTCTTAACTTGTACAATGCTACTCTTACTTGCAGTATTTTCTCAATGTTATTCTTAACTTGAATACGTGCAATGCTTTATCCTTCAGAATATCAGCTTAATAGGGAGACGTTATTCGGGGTGTTGTTGCAAAGTGATCCGCTGGCTCTCTTATATTAATTGATTAAATATTTTCTGTGAGTTTCATACTGTACGTAATTTATTTCAGATGTGCATTTTTTTTATGAGTCGAACATCAATGAAGTTTTGCGTATTCCGTTTCCCTGATTTCATTAAAATTGTTAATACATTCGAACTGAGCCAAATTCTCTCCTGTTGGCGCCTTTTCATACTAAATTGCGTTTTGCGAAATTCCTTCCCTATGTCTACCACAGTCTGCATATGAAAACTGATTCCTATCCATTCTATTCATTAGTTTCCGTTTTCTTTCCGTTCCTTCCAAGGGTCGTTTTCCGTTCATTTAGTTCATTCAGAGGGACGGTATCACCCATCAGTAAAGAACGTCATATATCCGGAAACTAGCAGATGCCTCTAATCAAGAAAAGTTATTTTATGGTCCTTCACGGCCTGATGGCCAATTGGCCTTTTGGTACAACAGGCTTCAGGTTCGAATCCTGTCGGTGGCAGAGTTGTTTGTGAGTGGTTTGGAGTCCACTTTAAACTGTGATCCCGGTCTAATTAGCCCAAAGTGTGCACAGAATGACTGTAGAGAGACGAACCAAATCTACAAATTTATAGCCGTTCTGTATTTTCAAGGAATATTTACGGTATTAATATCAATGACCATTTCTTTTTTTTTTTTCAATGACCGAACAGCCCCATGGTGTTTGGATTTGCCTTCTACCAGATTTCGAAACGTGAGACGTCTTTTTACGGAGTAGAGTTATCAGCCCTACGTCCAACGCTCTACAGTCATATTAGACCTTGAGCTACAGTTCAAAGGGAATTCTGAATCACTACAAGCATCCATGGCACCGCCAAGACTCGAACATGAAAACTTTGGCTCCGAGCGCCAGAGACCTAATCATTCGGCCATCAGGGCTGCTCATTGCCATTTAGTAAATATTGACCGATAAAATTAAATTGTATTTTAATATTATCTATAAATATTAATTGTGTTTTTTGTATAGCCGATAAATTTTAATTGTATTATATTTAATTTTAATCATATTTAAAAATTTTTATGTAACCGCTTTTGACATAGTATGTGCAAGCTCTCAAATAAACAGAGTAGTGTTCTTTCTTTCTCCCAAACACCCTCAGAAAACTAATACCATATCTGGGCTGAAAAGTTCGTAGGCTGACACATAGATGGCGCACTAGTATTAAATCCTTTAGATTTTTAGTTAGCCGTAACCTTCAAAAGACACGTGTATAAATTTGACAGCCTGTTACTCTGTGGTGACGACTTTCTTTTCTTGACCATACAATACCGTATTCAGAGTTACGTAAACACCTACTAGTTAGAATGGTAAATGCCTTTTATATACCACGAACAACCCATTGATGGATGTGGAAGAGAGAGTTCTGTTCAGGAATAGAAGTAACATAACACCACACTAGCGTATTGTAAGAGAAATAACCTAGCAAAACCCACCAGACCGTTTGACCGTTGACAATGCATTTACAGACATTGTCACAATTGCCATTGACGCGTTTTTGAAAACAGTGACCGTCAATGCCCCCCCATTCGAAGCTTAATCCTTCTTCATGCCTGTTTCGCACGTTGACAGTCTGTGGCGAATGTGACTGCCTCACATTGGTATTCAAACAATTGAAATGTTTTTTTTATGATTTCTTTTAAGTAAACGGTTACTTCTAATTGTGAAATTAGCTACATCTCTTCACTCTCTTGGGTGTAGTGTAACACGTTCCTGTCTTCATGCATCTGAGATAACGTTGATTCCGCTACGAAATTCTACATATCAATGGCGAGATTGAATGGCCGAGTGGCTAGCGCTCTGGCGCTCGGTACCACAGGTTTCGGGTTAGAGTCCCGGCGGGGCCATGGATATTTGTACTGGTTCGGAATCCACTTTAAAACGTAGCTCCCGGTCTAATAGGATCGTAGAGCGTTGCGGATGCATTGTTACTGCGCGTCCGTTGCTTATCTTCAAGTTACACACGCCCCCTGGGTAATGCAAAGTGAGTAACGTCTGTGCAGTGCTTGCCTTAAGGCATCCAAAACCAAGCTGTCTACATGTTTGCCAGCTGTATTAGAAAAAAAAAAAACATATCAATGGTGAATGACCTCTAAAACGCTGTGCAGATATTAAATATACATATATATATATATATATTATATATATATATATATATATATATATATATATATATATATATATATATATATATATATATACATATATATATATATATATATATATATATATATATACACTGTTAATATTAACTATAAATACTTTAAATTTTAAAATTAGTTAAAGATAAAATTATTTCTATTTATAGGAATTGATTTACCAAAAATTAACCAAACTTACTAGGTATTCATTAAAGATGGATAGTTCGTGACGTGACCTTAAAATAAAACTGTAAATACACCACATAAATAATAGCAACATTAATTTATCTTGACAGTTAAATAATAGAAATCCTAATGACTATTTTTTTTTAATTTTAAGATAAAAAGAACTTTTGAAGTATTTCCAATGTCAAGTGTCACATTTACCGTCATTGTTAATTTGCATATAATTTTATTTGAAAGAATCGGAAAAGAAATGGTGTTCCAAACTCATGTTCCGCACATTAAAAGATTCTTAATGTTTAACTTAAAGAGTTAAGTTTTCTGGAGTTATTTATAAAATGTTTTAATTCATGACAAGTTTTCTCATTCCTCTAAACTTCTTCGAACTTTGTTTTATTGATTTTTTTTCCATTTTCTTTTCCGTTCCCACACAGACACAAAAGAGAATTGACTGTTAAAAACTCAATTTAATCTTACTGTAGAATAAGTTAAATAAAACGGTTTTAATTTAGCTGGTATTGATTTTTATTTCAAAATACGTTTCGGATGTACAAATTTGATATAAATGTCTATTATCATCCATCATATATGATGTTTAATATACAGTTTTGTCATGATTCATGTGAATAAAAAGGCTGCAAATTTAATATGTGGACCTAATTAAACAAATTCGAGGTAATTAAAATTATGCACATGCTTTTTATATTCATTAATGTAGATTTCATAAAAAGAGTGTGATAGCTAAAAATTATAAAGTTTGGAATTAAATAAGTTTAATTAAATAGTAATAATTAAAGTAAATAATTTTTTTAGCAATTAGCAGGGGTCTCCAAACTACGGCCCGCGGGCTATATCCGGCCCGCCAGTATCATCAATCCGGCCCGCGACCGCGAATAGCTTATTGTTGCTGTAATAAATTGGATAGAAAAACACAGAATGATAATAACTTTTATTTACTTGCTAGGTAAAGCTTAATGACAAGCATAATACGCAGAATTAACTTAAGCATAACAACTAACAAATAATTGAAATGAATCCCACTAACATTATAAATTAGTGAACATCCCGCTGTTACCCTCGGTAGTTATACCTACCTATTTCAGCTTTTAACCACTAGATGTCGTCAAGTGTCACGGTCATATCGATACATACAATAGTAATTGAACCATCGAATTTAGCAAGCGTATGCTCGCTCAGAGCGCGTACTCGGCGACTAGTCTAGAAATTATAGATAATGGCAGAAAAAATTAAAACTGTTTTGGACCTTGGTACTTGAGCAAACAGTATGGCCCTAAGGCTGGAAAGTTTGGAGACCCCTGAATTAGAGCACCGATGAAAGCTGATATTTCATTAATGACTTCAAAAAATCTTATTGTTCAGCAGAAATTTGTAGAAAAGCATTTATAAGTCATTTTCAAAAACTCCAAGAAAATATTTTGTATATTTTTAAACTACTGTTTCCTCTGTCCTATAATAACAGTAACAAGTAAATATTTAAATGGGAATTACGGCAAATGCAGATGTAAATTGTGTTGTAACACAAAATTGTGAAGACTTCAATCGAAATCATTTCTAATTTCAATATTTTCCAATTTCATCAGCTGATCAGTTGAATATCAACCCATTTTAAAAGTAAAATGAACAAGTAATATAAAAAAAAAAAATAAATTTAAAGACAATTCCTACTTTTTTTTTCACTCTATTGTAGGAAGTCCTTTATAAATAATTTTCATTCTTTTATTAAGTTTATCTGGCGCATCTATTGGTAGATATATGCAACTGAAATCTAAAATAAACTAAAATTAATTCATTAAATTCGATTAATGAATTAATATTTGAAAAACTGTATTAACATCCAGTGTCATCCACTACAAGTTGAAAAAATTTATTCGCACGTGAGTGGATGAATAAAAAGTATTTTATGAACGATTGAAAATCTGAACAAGATATATATAGGGGGAGTGGGAGCTAATAGAAGGAATTGAAAAAAAAAAAAAGAGTTTTCGAGCATAGATTGAGTCGCGACTGTCCAGCTCTTGATGGATCTAACGAAAAACGAAAAGTTGCAGAAAGATGCAATTAAGTTAGCTGCAAAACAATTTAAATGCAATAGAATGACTCTATCAAGTATTTGGAAAAAGGGCTTCCAGAAATAATTGTCAAAGTGAAAATTATACTAATGTTGATTCTTTAAAAAACAAAACTGCGGACGTAAATGTAAAGATCATGGAGAAAAACTTAAATACCTGAGATCAGTAGCTCACGCTATTGATGTTCTCAAATCTACATTATTCTGAATTTTGATGGGTTTGGGTTCAGTTTGTCGCTCTACGGTCATCTTGTGCACACTGTAGGCTAAACAGACCAGGACCTATGGCTTAAAGTGGATTCCGAACCACTATAAACATCCATGGCACCGCCGGGACTCGAACCCGAAACTCATGGTACCGAGCGCTAGCCACTTGGCCATTCAGGCCCCTGAATTTTGATGAAAGAAAATCCATAAAAAGAGTTTCATGAAATTTAAGAAAATGTGTAAATACTGCAAGAGTAATACAGAGAAGAATAAGAACATGCATCATTTTGTCTGTTAAAAGTACTTCCTTACGGAGAATTTATGGACTTTAAGAATTATATACACATAGATGAAACTTATCTGAGCACTGAAAATAAAACTTGTTAATAACATTTTTAATTTATTGTATAATTAAATCTTATTTTTTGAAAATATATGTTACGTTCTATATTTATTTTATTTTTCTTGCTATTATTTTAGAAGACATTAAATCCATCAACTGCTACTATTATTACGGGACGGAGGGATTAATAGGTTTTTAAATATAATGTCCGCTAAGTTGTTTTTTACTTAAAAACGTTAAATTTATGTTTGTGTGACACATGACAATGTTTGTGTTAACTTTAAAAAGTTAATGTGACACTACGCTTACAAAAAACTACCCCAGTTTTCTAATTTTTAAAAGAAAATAAAACTTATCTACTCAGATGAGAATTTAATTCATCACATTATCATCTTTACAAAACAAAAAAGGTAATGAGAAAAACTAATCACAGAAATTCATTTGAAAGTTCTTCTTCCAACTGTGACTGTACTTGTTTTGGATTGTATGAGTGCTTCTGACATAGGAAGTTCGGTCATTATTGGGGGGAACATGAATTACCATAATATGTACATAGATAATTTGTGATCAATTGCTACAAAAATGGGACTCAATTGTTATTGTATATTTATGCATGATAACAGTCTTAAACATACAATGATAAATACTAGGATTTGGATGTTCTATAGCTTAGCAAAATTTTTTTTAAAATTTTTTCCATACTCACCGGATATCAACGCCCTTGTACATATGGGAGATGGTTAGGAACAAAGTAAGATTAAAATCCATTTTCAGTAAGAGGGATTTATAATTGCTCTTTGAAGAAAATTGAAATCTATTTCTAATTCAATCACATACCATGAAGTCTACGAGTTATTATAAACACCAAAAGATATCCAACTAAATATTAATTGTAAATTATTTGAAACAAAATTTCAAAAATTATTTTGGCTGTGAGAATAATTTGTATACAGTTAAATAAATAGCTTATTTGACATTTATTTGTTCTAATTATGAGAGCGATTTATTTGAATTAAAATAAAATGTAAACATCAAATAAAGGTTTGTATGTATATTGAACTTTTAAAAAACATTTACCTCAATGAATAATAACATTGTACCAATACTTTCTACTCTCACTGTATTTCACTGTTTCTCACTGTACAATACTCTTATTAGTAATAGAATTTAAAATAAATTAGTATTTTATGTTGTTTCAATTATTCTTCACATTTAAAATTCTTTTGGAAACAAAATAAAGAATAGCAAAAATAATTCCAAAATCTGTCAGTTTTTTATTTTAAAAGTTTCAAATTTGGAGAGCCTTAACTAAAGATACAAAACAAGAATTTTTCTTATTTCTATTAAAGATTTAAAATTCAAGCAATTACAATTAATTCATCAAGCTATATTTAAAAAACTCATAAAAATAACTCATTTAAACGAAATGGAAATATAAATTCCAAATGTAAAATTATCAACCTCATGAAACCCACTCGAGAACGATTTCAATTACTCTACCCATCCAATTACATGTCGCGAGATCTTATTTTCTTCACTTCTGAATCGCTTTGAATAAATCAGGATTCATTTTTACGAATCGATTACTTTAAATTTTTTTACGATTGATAACGATGCGTCGATCTTTCATCGTGTTAATCACAGTATGCATTTGCTGTCTGAAAGCTTCTTTTTTCTTGAAAGTGAAAGTATTCTACAGTATTAATCTTCATAAATCATATTTAATTGAAATTGAAAATGAATTTTAAGAAATTAGTGCTAAAGTATTTGCTTTTGTTTTTTATTAATTCAATATAAATATGAATTATTTTATTTAGAATTCTTTATTGTTCTTTTGAAAACACTGCCAAAAAGAAAAAAAAAAGTATTTAATAAAATATGAAATAATAAAAAGATATGTTGTATTGTTAAATTAGTTACATATTAGTAGTTGGACTACATATTAGTAATTGAACTGCATATAGGTAGTTGAACTATATATTTGTAATCAAACTATATACTGGTAATTGAATTATGAGTTGTTGATTGTTCTTTTAAATGCAAGGTGTGTTAAACATCTTACTAACTTTTTCATGCATTAACATTTGAAGCGGTTTGTAGAAAGTTTGAACACTTGTAGAAAGTTTAATAACTTTCTCCAAATCGGAATATTCTGTACTTTCACAGAAAGCCCAATATTAGAAAAATGCAATTATATAATTTTATTATTATTATTATATATATATATATACATTATTCATTATAGTACGTAAGGAAAAGATATCCTCTTCCCACTCACTTTGAATTATTTCGGTTGCGTCCGATATTAGTAACAATTCCAATCTAGAAAAATGATTAGAAACAAGACTAATTGAAATTGTAAACTCCAAATCATTATAGCGTTAACTTCCGTACCACGAGGAGTATTGACAATGGCATGCTTTCTGCCATTCAGTATCGGTTTAGTATGAATCACAATGATGGACTAGTATGTATTAGTTCGCTATTGGGAGCCCCATTATATTGTATGTGTTAATCCCCGTGATATTGCACGAACGGTGTATGTGATGGTGTATCATCACAGTGAATTGCAGTACCCTCTGCATCAGTTGCTACATTCGAGAAATTTGTAGAGTTCAAAGTCATCCAGCTCACTTTTAGTGCTGTGTTCCAGCACGCAAACACGTGTTGCCCTGAATTCTTTCTTGCCCGCTCAGATAACACTTTTTCCATGGTCTATCAGTTCATTATATATATCACCGACAGAAACTTCTCATTTAGGGATATTTAATCACTATACTGTTCATATAAAGCAAAAATTTAATTATGAATAATAATAATACATTTTAAATGAAGTTTTATGGTTGTCTTACATTGTAGTGTTCAGGTTGGACATCCAGATTGTAACTGCGTGTGGTTGGGTTGAGATACTTGAGGGGCAGGTTGGCGAACTCACAGCTTTATTGACACACGCACAAACACCACACACGTACCATTAGACACAAACAATATTTAACTCATTTAAAGGCAGATAATTATAGATTCGTGAAATGTCTCCATTTCTAAGCCGAAGTTCTGCTACGCTCAGAGTGCGCGAAATATGCTTCTGCCCCGGGTGATAGTCTGCAGGTCAAGTAATGCGCCGGGATGTGCTAAATATATTTCATCTCAAGTGGCAGTCTCCAGTGAGAGTCTCGGCTGGCCATTTCTCCTTAATAGCACAGGAGGCGCTCTTTCCAGTGTGGATGAGGAAGCATAGTTACACAATTAGTTAATCCCTATGACTGCTTAGAAAAATTCTCGTGTTAATTTTTTTTTGAGAGTTAATATTCATGTACCATTGAGTAGAAAATTTGAAAAATTTGTACCAGGCAGTACAAATTTATGCCAGATTCACTTTCAATACCAATTTTTTACTTTTCTTAAACAGTGACTGTACCGCTAACGTCCTACAGAATTTGAACTCTGTTAGACTAGACACTATCATCAAGGTTCACGAATTGAATCTATAAAATAAGAAACTACGAATGAATTATAAAATAGGGTAGAATCATCTAAAAGATTCGTAAGAGCAAAAACTTTAAGATGCTCCATATTCAAGAGAAACTCGATAATTGCGTGATTCGAACCCACATATGGACCCATAAACTTCAAGTTTATCTCTAATAACTTAACTATGATGCAATTTTAGGACGGCGGGATTGCCAAAGCACGTTCTGATAGTTAAACGCCCATTACTGATAAAAACAATATTAGGTGTTTGTGATTATTTTTATAACTAGTTCACGACTGAAATTAGTGTTACAAATAATGATCAGTTTTTTTTTTTTTTTTATTTCACTTTAAACACAAGGAGTGTAAAGAGTGAGTGAGTATATTTACCTTTATTTTTATTTAAAATGTGCCTGAAATTTAAAATGTGGAAGTAAAATTTAAAAAAATCTGACATAAAAATATAAAAAATATCATACAGAGAAACATAAAAACCTACTAACTAATATACATACAGAGATTTATTTGATATTGTATTTTATTTAAACAAATGAATCCTTCCATATCTAGGACAGGAAAATTAAATTAATTATTAATCTAATAGCTTAAAGAATATTCGTGCAGTTAAATTTAATTTACAGATTTTGTAACAAATAATTTATAATTAATATTTGGTTACCTTTTGGCTTTAGTAATAGTGTGATGTCTTTGTGAAATGGATTCGATTAGTTTTGAAGTAACTGAAATCGATATAGAATTTCATTTTCTCGAAAAACAATTTTTAGTTCAACTTTGCTAGAAATGGGTCAATCTTATTTCCTCATTTAAAACATCCTATAAATGCTTTTTTGCAGTTCATTTCGATGACTCTAAAAGTAATTAAAGAAATTTTCACTTGCTATATAAAATCCAAAGCTTAGTATTTAAAACTGTATGAAAATGGACATTATCGTGTATTAAAAACGGATCAATATTGAGTCCAATTTTTGCAGAAAATTGCCCTTTATTATGATTCATGTATACAACAATAATTCTATAATACAACATTCCTATACCAGAATCACTCAGGGCACTCCAAACAAGTATTGAAAAACTTTCAACTTTACTGTTGGAAGAAGATCCTTCGGATGCTTTTTTGTGTTTTGTGTTTGACTTTTCTCCACAACTTTCTCGCTGCATCAGATCAAAAATACCTAACTCTCATCCGAGAAGATAAATTTTTATTCCAAAATGCTGAACCATGCTGTACATTTTTTTTTTTTTTTTTTTGCAAGAGCATAGAATAGTTTGCAATTGTTCCCTATCACTGAATATGTTCTCCTAGCAACTCGAACGTGGGAACAAGCTTGTCTGCATTCATTTCATGCTCTACATATTGATATGTATACCCCAGTGTTTCAAAGTTGAACTGGAATTTTAGGAGTATAAATGCTTGGGTTTTTTTCTTTTGACGAACAATAAATCGACAATCATATGAGCTCAGAACAGATGGCGGATCACTACGTGATTGGATAAGAAATGATGACAAAAAACCAAATATTTTAAATATTAACTGCATGGTAGGAGAAAGTATATCAATCAAAACTGAAAATTTATTTAATGTTTTAATCCTGAAAAAAAAATTCTAATTAATTAAAAAAAATTTTAAATCCAAGCCCGGCTCGTGACAACTTGCGCTACAAGTGAACATTAGGTTGAGATTCAATCCGCTGATGGCTTTGCTGTTGACAGTGAGAAAAGAAATTGTGTCGATGGTGTTTGCGATGTTCAGCATCTTGACTAGTTAATCGAATTACCTGGTGGGAATTTTCTGGCTTTTCTACCATACTCAAAATGTGGGATAGTTCCCTCTGCAGTTATCCCTGAAAGTCATCCTGGAAGGCAGTGTTCTTCTCTCATTCGAGTTCTGTAAATTAGTAGATAGCATATATAATTTGAACATAATCACCGATGTACAAAATGTACGAAACTCATCGATGTACAAAATGTACGAAACTCATCGATGTACAAAATAATAATTAAAGCAAAAGAGAAAATGTATTATATGAGAATACTATGCAAGAAAATAACTTTTTCTGTTTGACGCAATTACGCATTTGCAAAATTCAAAGAAAAGCATGCCCAACATTAGAATGTTATATTGAAAGAGGAAACCTTTGCAACTTACACAGCGGCCTGGTGGCCAAGTGGCTAGCGCAACTCTGGCCTTTGGTATACCAGGCATTAGGTTCGAATCCTGGCGGTGGCATGGATGTTTGTACGTGGTTCGGAATCCACTTTAAACTGTAGGTCCCGGACTGTTTAGCCTAAAAGTGTGCATAAGATGACCATAGAGCGACAAACCAAACCAATTTGCAAGTTACACAAACTATAAATAAAAATATAATAAAATTTTAATTGGTTAAATATTCTTCACAGAAAATTAATTTATATATTTTTTAATCTAAACAAGCAAATATGCAGCCTCTTGTCCAATCATTTTCAAGAACACTTTGCGCTAAACTCTTATTTTAAAATACTTAAATAGCTAAAACATCAGTATTCAACTAATAAATGAAAACTTTTTTTCAAAAAATTATAAAAGGTCATTTGGTCAAAAGTCGAATTGCTTCTCTAACAACAATTAATCTTAACTATTACTAAGATTTTTTTTTATCCCAGGAGAAAATGATTGAGTTTTTACATGTCTCAATTAAATATAATTTACAGTCTGTTTTACTTTTTAAGCTTATTAAGTTTCTTAAAGCAAAATACAGCAAGTATTAATCTTTCTTACAAAAATCATTATTTTATGCATTTTTTTTTTTTACTTAAAACCAATGTTTTTTTTAACATTAAACCACATCCTTGGAATAATTTACAAGTGACACAGTTACTTTGAGATATTAATTATCTGCCTTCATTAAGAAGTATTTCTTGCAAGGTTTAAATATTTTTTTAAGAAATCTTATTACTTTTTTAAATAACTACTAGTTTTTGGTACTTATATTCTTTAAAAGTTTTTAGGAATTGGTAAGATGAACGAAACCTTTTTAAAGCATTATTTCAGCATCATTAACCAAAGGTTCTTGGTTACGCTTAATTATAGTTCCTCGTGTATTAAATATGTAGAAGAAAGTGAACAAAAAAGTATTTCATTTTAAAAAATTCCTTTTAGAGATCATTAAGTAATTAATCTTGCACCAATTGTTTTTTTTTATCAATTGCTCTTGACATTTTCACATGTAATTAGTTTCTGGATAAGATATTTAAAATTTAATTAAATTATCTTATAACTTAATTTACTCTACTTTGTATTATGTATAAAAAGATAAAACACATTTTAAATCGTAATGTAATGTTTGGCATGATTTTGAGCTTATTAAAAAGTGATTAATAATTTAATAATTAAACAAGACTTTTAAAAATTGCTAATATTTCTTATTGATTGTAAGTAAATTATGTTGCAGAACAATACAATTATTTTTTTCATTGATTCTTTCTAACCTGGTGAAAGATTGAAACCATTTATTTAACAAAAAATAATTACATAAGTGTGGAAGTTTATTCTAGTTAACTTTTTATTTATTTATGAATACAATAAATAATTTATAATTAGTATTTATTTTGCCATGTATTAGTGGACCTAATGTCCCACTCACAGTACGAACATTCTCTGAAGAGAGGATATTGCACTCTGAGAGATCCTTTAGGGTTAACTCTGGTAAAATTGGAAAGAAAGCATAAAAACTTCCACCAGGCAGCTTGATTGTCGCTGGAATATCCACACATTTAAAGAGACCAGTGTGAGTATGAGACATCTACACACCCGTCCCGTCGTTTTTGAAGCCAGTGATTACAAGATAGAAATACCAGCGCGTTCCAACTTCGAGCATTCTTCTGCACTTGGGCTGTGCAACGAATTGGACAAAATTCAAAGTTGTGTGCAAGACATAAGAAATTATTTCATTCAGAGATAACGTTTCTGGGTCGTACTATGAGGGCAATGAATTGGGATAAAGAAGTTTAAAATCCGACTCCCCACTCCTTTATAAAAGTAATTTTTATTTTTCTTAAATTCTAGGAATTAATGACAAAATTAAATATTAAGAAGGCAATTCAACTGTATTTTTCAATAATACAGCTATTAGCAGACACGGTTACTGATTTAGCAGCATACCAAGTAAGTTTCGGGAGGCTATTCTTGGTACTGAGTCCTATAAACTATCCTGAATCGACAATGAAAGATCTATAAGATCTTTCATTTGTTGATTCAGAAAGAAAATAAGTTTTAATGGGTTACAAAGGGAGCATCTTTTGTGCTTAATTTGTACAATTTCTTTTTGTTTATCTAAAGCTATTCTTTAACAATTTGGAGCATGTTCATATGGTACTCTTACTTTTACTGGATATAAGTAATTTGCATCAGCACATTTAGAGTGAATAAATGTCTTTTAAGTAAAAAATAGTACTTCTTTAAAGTTCTAAAAATACTTTGTTGCACCAAAACGGTTTTTTTAGATACACCAAAATTGTATAAAACCCATTGAATTCATTCCACAAATTCTTCTACGTCTAGTAGTAAAAAGATAGTAGTGTATAAAATTACATAAAAAAGTCAGGAGACGAGAGTTAATAATCGGAAGTCTGTAGGACCCAGGAGTAGGGAGTCAGGATTCGGATCGAGATTCAGGATTGGAAGGCAGGA